>CABHPQ010156661.1:0-46099 GCA_902168405.1 Peromyscus aztecus | reverse complement strand
AAAAAAAATCATCCCAAGTGAGGTAACCCAGACCCAGAAAGATAAATATGGTATGCATTTGTTTATAAGTGGATGTTAGCCATTAAGAAAATGATAAACAAGCTACTATTCATAGACCCAGAGAATTTAGGTATAGAGGAAGGGTCTGCAGGAGGGCTCACATGGATCCCCCTGGTAGGTGAAATAGAACAGATTTTACAGGCATACTCTGGGCAGATGGGGACAAGAATGGGAGGTGAGGAGAGGGCAGGATTTAGGCTAGAGGTAGACACTGAAATCATACTTAAGTTTCCAAAGTTTTGAATATTTATAGATTTTAATTTACTAGTGGCAAATAAAGAGAGCAATCAGAGCCACATTGAAGTATGTTTTAGTCGTTCAACAGCAAAACTTTATTTCCCTTGTATTAACCAAATATAAAAATGTCTGTAACATTGACTGCATTTGTTTTAGAACCTGGAATATCTATAATTTCTGGAGTCTTGAATTTTATGACTACCACAAGGTTTTTTTTTCTCATTTGTGATTCACAAGTTTCTTAATTTGATAGGAGTATTATTTTATCATGATATTGTGTCACATCAAGATTTATATATTCAGAAAGGTAATTATATATATATTCAGAAAAGTAATTTACAATTTTATTTGCAATATTAACCTTTTTAACTAAATTGACAGTGAAAATATACTAGTTTATAATCATAGACAGGCAAGCTTTCAGAAAGTTCAAAATATGTGATACAAAATTGATCAATTATAAATAATTTATCCTATTTGAAACTTAATAGAAATAGTAAAAATTGTCATCATGTAATTTTGGGAAGTTCTATTACTGAACCTAATGAATAACTAATTGTTATGACATGTTAGTATATGCACAAGTCTTGGAACTTAAATAAAAATTATTCTACAAGAAAAGTCATTTTATTCAAATGACGAAATCCCTCATGTGCAGAAAATGTTGAAGAACATTTTATGGAAGTAAAATGCAATAATAACTTGCTTAAAATGGAAATTCAGTTTTTTATTAATTATGTACTCAGAATTTTCATATTCCAACCTTTCAGAAAAAGACATAATAATATAACCTGAAACTAAACAGATATTTAGATAGGAAGCCATCTTACAAATTGACAAATTCTTGTGGCAAGAGTGCTATTAAGTACCCATTTTAAGATTGTATAACTTTTATTTCCTATAAATATTGCACAGACTTGTTCAAAAATTTCCCAGCTCTGATCTTGGTTCCTGCTTCCCAGAGTCCTACTGTTTGCTTTATGGCTTAGATCTATAGCTAAGTCATCTCAGAACACAGACTGGCAGAAAACAGCAGATCCTCCTCTTTCCATCATCTGAGGTGAAAAGAAGTATGGTATTTCTACTACATGTCTCCAGATGACTCGGTTTTATCAAGAAATACCCGTGTATATTGCTCTTGAGTTAGCATTTAGTTACTTGGGGTTTCAATAAACTCCTGGAAATAGGAGTAATGTCACCATCTTTCACATTTAACCATGTATAAAATGTGATTCACGATGCACTATAAAAGATCATGCGATAAACTGGAAATGCACAATAGAGATTAAACCACAATGTTAGTGAGAATGTGTGTGTGTGTGTGTGTGTGTGTGTGTGTGTGTGTGTGTACATAGAAATGTTTTAAGGTTTCTATTGCTCTGAAGAGACACCATGACCACGGCAACTCTTATAAAGGAAAACATTTAATTGTGGTGGCTTGTTTACTGTTTAGAGACTTAGTCCATTATTGTCATGGTGGGAAGCAAGGCAGCATGCAGGCAGACATAGTGCTAGAGAAGGAGCTGAGAGTGTTTACATCTTGACTCATAGGCAACAAGAAGTAGTCTGAGACACTGGGCATGGTTTGAGCATATATGAGGCTACAAAGTCCACCTCCACAGTGGCACACTTCTTCCAACAAGACCACATCTCATAGAGTCACTCCCTTTGGTGGCTATTTTCTTTCAAACCACGAGTACATATATGCATATATATACATATTACATTCAGCAGTAATTTTTTAAAGAATCTACATCAAATGGTATGTAACAAGAGACATTAGGAAAGCCATCATACATAGACAGCTTTCTTTGTAATTGAACTTACCTGCTCATGCTTCTGTGGCCTGCAGCACAAAGCTTTTTTTCTCAAGAACAGTGTCTTTATATTTGTGCAATCAAGGTTCCTGTGATAGTTTCCAGAATAATTTTCAATTGAAGAGCAAATGAAGATGTTTAGGGAATATAGAATGCACCTGAGAGCTCAGAGAAACCGGTGAAAGAGGAGGCAGAAAGATTGGAAGAGCCAGAGGAGATGGAGGGCATCTACAGAACAAGGCCCTCTAGATCAATTGAGCCCAGCTCCTATGAGCTCACAGATACTGAGGCAGCAAGCACAAGGCCTATACAGGTCTGTAGCAGGTCCTTTGTACATATATTATGCCTCACAGTTTAATGTTTTTATGGGACTACTGAGTGTGTGAATAAGTAGTTCTCTAATTCTTGTGTCTTCTCTTGGGGCTCTTTTCCTTCTGTTGGTTTGCTTTGTCCAACTTCTGTGTGATGCTTTTTGTTTCATCTTATTATACTATATTATATTTTGTTATGCTTTATTCTTGTTTTTTAGAAGACTATTCTTTTCTAATGAGAAACAGAAAAGGAATGGATCTAGAGTGGATAGGAGGTGGGGAGGAACTTGGAGGAGTAGAGGGAGTAGAAACTGTAACCAGGATATATTGTGTGAAAAACCAATCTATTATCAATAAAAGGGGGAAAAGAATAGGAAATAAATGCAAGTATTAATTGTATTGCTTCATCAAAAAGACTATTTAAAACTTATGAAGTATTCTTAAAGAGTGACAGCAAATGACTTCTTTTGACTAAGTATTCATGGAAATCCAAGATTGGGTTTTCTAAGGTTCTCAATGAGTAAAACTTTCTTATTACTGAAAACCTGCTTTCAAAAAAGAAAGTCCCCTTTCAAGTGTATCTGTGGTGAAAGTTAGCATTGAATGCTGATCTCTTCACTTGTGCTTAAAGGCTTTAATGTTTGGACTCTTTAAATGACAACAACAACAATACCACTATTTACTTATAAGGCTGGGTGAATTCAAGGCAAGTGCTTTTAAAGATTTTATTTTTATTTATTTATTTATTTGTGTGTGTGTGTGTGTGTGTGTGTGTGTGTGTGTATCCAAGGAAGCCAGAGAGGGCATTTTTCTATGTGCTGTGAGGTTATCGCCATAGTGATAGGTTGTGGTAGTATACACACTAACTAAATAAATGAAGGGATAATTGGGGATCATAGAGTTTCTTGGTCACATGCAGATCACCAGAAAATCATCAACTATGGGAAATTTTAAAGTAAGATTAAAGCATACTATACAAGGGAACACATACATACAAATGATCACATGGATACAAAAAGAAAAACATAGATAATGCAGCATTTTAAGTCCTTAGAATAGACTACACAGCAAGCTCCCAGTTCAGAACTAAATCACCATGTCTATAGACAATTGGCAACATTTCAGAGATAAGAAAGCAATACTGTTTTTGGTTAGATGTAAAGAATGTCTCTTTGTGAAGTGTTCATAGGCGCATACCCATTGCTACAAATTAGCAAGAGTCGGATTGAGATCTTCTTTCAACTCCACAATGTTAAGCAATGTGAAGCTGTTCAGTTTCACAAATGATGGAAAATCCACACATAAGCTTATGAATTTGCAGTTTAGAAATTGCTGTTGGAAATCACTTCTTCCTTTTCAAACTTGGCAGTGTTTCAGCTACCTGAGGTTGAATCCTGTATGAGGGCTATTAAAGCACATTATACCATCCGTAACAGACCAGCATTCCTATCTTCTTTGTAGTGGTTTGAATATGAATGGCTCCTTATATTTGAATGCTTGGGTATCAGGAAGTGGCACTACTGAAGAGGAATTAGGAGATTAGGCTTTGCTGGAGTAGGTGTGGTCTTATTAGAGTGAGTGTGTCACTGGGGGTTTGCTTTGGAGTTTCAGAAGTCAAAGCTAGGCCCAGTGTCTGCTGCCTGCAGATCTGGATGTAGACCTCTCTGTTACTCTCCAGTACCACATCTACTTTTGTTCTGCTATACTCCCTGCAATGATGAAAATGGACTAAATGTCTGAAATTGTAAATAATTCCCAATTAAATATTTTCTTCAGAGCAATAGAACACTGACCAAGGCACTCTCTATCTCCCTTAACAGAACAGCATCACCTTTCTCAGAGGGGCGTTCTGAGCAAATGTTCTTGAAGAGAGTAAAGAGAATATCTCTACAATCAATCTTCTTGCTCATTATTCAATAGACAGTCATAAATTCTAAAACACTAAAAATTAACTTATCCTCCACTAAGGCAATATTATACCCAAGGTGCTTTTTGTATACTCAGATTAGTTATACCATAATATCATTCAAATAAAATCCCTTCTGAATCTCTAACTTACACTTTTAAGTATGTCCTAGCTATAATGGTTGATGTACATTTCAAATTCCATATGCACAATCCAGAAGCTTCCACCTGTTATCCTCCAAGTATTTCTATTTCTGTCAAGACAAGAAAGATTCATTCATTGAGATGACAAACCAAAGTCCCCAAACTGTTCCTTGAGACTATTTTCTTCTTTACTCAGTAATCCCAGTCTATCTCTACTTCCTGTTTCTTATTTCTAAGCTGTCTTCAAGTTCAGTGATTTCTCCATGTTGTCATGGACACATCCTGAGCTCAACTTGCCTAGAGTTTGGCATAAAATATATCTAGTTTCCTTGCATTCTGTTCTCTTTTCCAGCATGTTCTCCATGATACTGTCAGAGAAGACTGTCCAAAACAGCAAACTACTTATATCACATTCTAGCTTAAAATGTTCACTGCTATTCTGAGAAAAATTTACATATGCAACTTGGTCAGAAGATGAAGATGGTTTTTCTCAGCATCAACATTTATTATAATCCATCTCACTCTCTTTTCCAAATCAGCCCTTTCTGATTTTCCTCCCATCTGCCTGCCATGCTTCCTTTCTGTTTCTGGAAGTCTGTGAGGTGGGTGGTTGGTACAGGATATTCCTTCACACTGTGAAACTAGAGTTTGCATTTGCTTTGATTAAATAAAGTCAATCTTGGGTCAGGGGGACCACCCAGCAACTAGCTGACAGAAAGTAATCAGAAGACAGGTAGAGAGATGCACAGGAAGTAGTAGGGAGGGACTGTGAGTGTGGGCGTCTTTTTTGGTTTGGTGGAGCTGAAGGAAACTCACTTTCTGAGAAACTGGCAGAGAGGGAAGGTCAGCTAGTTACTCCTTAACCTCTCTGAGCTAGCAAGTTTTCACCCAATACTCTGACTCCTAAGTTTTATTGATAAATAGAATGATAGAGATTTAGTTAAAAACTACATTTGGTGGCAGCATCAGGAGGCGGATCTGGCGGGTCTGGTGGGATGCAAATGTTCTGTCAGGTTGCTGCCTGAGAAGGGGGCCAGTAACCATGGACCTGCAATTACTAGCTGACACAGCAGTAGATTGAGGTGCAGCCGCTGTGCTGGAGGAAAAACAACAGGCAATTGTGATCACTGAAATGCATGATTATGGTGGTGAAGAACAGAGACAAGATATTTGCTTGAGTATTTAAGAGGTTTCTTACCTTTAGCTTTATTTTCCTTAGCTTTTCAATTGAGTTAGTATAAGTAAGATTTTTCTATTTCCTTTTGTGTGTGAGCATGGGATTGTAGGTAGGTTTTTAAGACTGGGTCCTACCAAGTAACCCAGGCTAGTCTTGAACTTTCTATGTATCCTATGTTAGTCTTAAATTCACTATTTCTTTCCTCATATTTCTAATTACTAGGATTGCAAGTATGAACCACCAGACCTAAGTCCATATAGGCTTTAAGGGCTCATCAGATAGTATAAGCCTAAAGCCCAGGAAATAAATAAATAAATAAATAAATAAATAAATAAATAAATAGTATAATAACCCAGCATGTTAGTCACTGACTTTATGCTTCTTACTAAGTAATTTAACAACTAATAATAATTATCTGCTTCAGTAAGATAATATACTGCATACAATATATAGTGGATGTTGATATGAAATATGAATTGCTTACTAATGTTAATCTGTGGCTGATATGTGAAATTAAGTTAATTATAAAATAAAAATACTATAAAAACAAACATAAAAACATGAACCACCATGCCCTGCAACTGAAAAAAAAAAAAAAAAGAATTTCAACTTCCAGGTAAGAGATGGTGGAATGAAGATCTATTGTGACTCAGTGAAAGCAAAGAAGCAGGATATTACTTTGGAATCTCCATTATTGCAAAAGATGACAGCAATAAACCAATTTATTGAACTGTGAGATATCTACAGAAGCAAGGAGGAGAGTTAGTAACAGCCACGCCTATTCCATGCGGCTCCAGGGAGCCAAGTGAGAAGTGCCAAGCAGCCCTGTGAAAACAGATGGAATACCAAGGACTGGATGCACAATTGATGGCAAGGCCATATAACTTACAGGGCTCTAGCTGAAGTCAGTGCCAACTGAACAATGACCTATAGTCTCCCCTCTCATGGACACAAGTTCTATTAACAGCTGGAGAGAACTCCTATACAGATATGTGAAACCCAGTGTGGCTGCATGGGCAGAGTCTGTTAAACAGTCTTAGATGTGGAGACTGAGATTGAAATGTGGCACTCCAAGGCTAAAGATATCCCCTTACACGTCTCCTGTGAAGGTCAGCAGGTACTCCCATACAGGGCTCTTTCTTCCCACATCTGTAATTAGTTCTGTTAAAGTTGGGGATGGGGCAGGGAACAACCAACACAGGCACTGAAAACTCTACTGTCCAGCTCAGTGCAATTGTACCAGAAATTCAACTCAAAGGGTAATTTGTTTAAATTCCAGTAAGGTAAATACATGCTCAAAATCTGCTTTTGTAGGATTGCATTTGATCTGTATGTTGTACTTTCCCCATTGGAAGGATTTAATACATGAAACATCACAAGGAGGGAAATAATTTAAAACCACAATATTGAATGATGAATAAGTCATCAAGAAATCCAGAAGGAAAAGAAATGAAAACACAAAAATAACAAAATCAATGAGATACAATGAATGGATCATACGGAAGTTTATTGCCACAGGTGCCCACATTTAAAAAAAAATGAGATCTACATAAAAGACTTAATGGTGTACTGTAAGGCCCAAAATCAGTATGTGAAAAGAAAAATTAGGTCTGCGCAAAAGTTAATGAAATACAAACAAAAGAGAGACAATCACCAAAATACACAGCTAGAGTTAGGGAAACTGTGATTGGGCTGGGAAAAAAAATTAAAAAAAAATCAACAAATCCTTAGCCAAACTGGCCAAAAAAAAACAAACCAAACCAAACCAAAACAAAAAAAACCCAAAAAAACAACCAACCAACCAAACAAAAAACCCCAAAACAATGAAATTAACAAAATTAGAGTAGAAAAGATAACCTTATAGCAGATAACTATGGAAGTCAGAAATAAAATATTAGAATATGTTTTGAAATCATATATCCCACTGAAGTTGTAAGTATAAATAAGTGAATGAATTCTGAGATACATATAAACTACCAACATTAAATAAAAATGAGATCCACCACTTCATCAAATCCTTAAGAAGCAATGAGATTGAAGCATTAATCAAAGTCTGTCCACTAAGCAGGTACTAGGCCCCAGTGGATCCACTGTGGAATTCTCCACTGAGAAGGTTCTAAGCCCCAATGGGTCCACTGTGGAATTCTCCACTGAGAAGGTTCCAGGCCCAAATGGAGCCACTGCAGAATTCTAACAGACCTTTAAAGAAAGATAACATAAATGCTTCCCAAACTATTTTGTAAAATATAAAGAATTCATTATTTTTTTATGAAGACAATATTATCCCTATATCAAAACTGAGTAAAGAAACAACACTAACAAAACTGCAAGACAGTCTCCTTGATGAACATAGATGCTAAAATTGTCAGTAAAGTATTTACAAGTCAAATTCATGAATACATCAACATCATTGATGATGATCAAGCTTGCTTCATTCAACAGGTACAAATTAATGAATGTAATATTTCACTTGAATGTACTCAGTCACAAAAATTATAGGATTATCTCAATAGACAGAGAAAATGCTTTCATTGGAATCAAACATCACTTTATGATAAACGCCCTGAAGAATGGAAAAGAGAGAACATATCTCAACATAATAAAAGCTACATATAAAAAAACTGTAGCCACTTGGTTATCCTAAAAGGGGGAAAATGGAAAAAATTCCCTAAAATTAGGAACAAGATAGGTGTTCTGTTTCTTCACTCTTATTCAGTATAGTGCTTCACATATTAGCTACATCAATAAAACAAAGAGAATAAAATGGGCTCTAAATATGAATGAAGGAGTCAAAACAAAGCAGATGGTATGATTCTATACATAAAGACTCAAGGACTCAGCTATAAAACTCTGAGATCTGAAAAACACTTTCAGAAAAATACCAGAATAGAAAATTAACATAATAAAACAGAAGCCCTCCTATATTTCAATAGTTAATATTCTGAGGAAGGAATCAGAAAAACTGTCTAATTCATTCTTCTATAAAAAAAAAACATTCTAATAAATCTGGTTAAACAAGCTAAGGCCTTATACAGTGAAAACTTTTAAAGCATTGGATAAAGACTTTTAAAAGACACTGGAAGATGGAAAAAAGTCTCCCATATTCATAAAGTAAAATAACACTGACAATGACCATACTAACAAAAGCAGTCTGATGAGGCAATTCCACAGCCAACAAAATTCAAATGTCATCCTTTACAAACACTGAAATTAAAACAACTGTAAGCTTCATATAGACACATGAAAGACCACAGGCAGTCAAAGCCACCCTGAGCAAAAAGGAACAATGTTGCAAGAATTATCATATCTGATTGGAAGTTACACTACAGAGTCATACTATGATGAGAGTAACAAGTTATGGACACTCAGAAAGGATGTGGATCAGTGAAAAAGAATAGACCCTAAAATAAACCCATGCAGATACAGCTACTCAATTTTTGACAAAGATGCCAAATATAGGCATTGAAGAAAAAGAGTGTCTTCAGCAACTCTGCTGGGAAAGTTTTGTATCCACCATGAAAGAATAAAATTAGTTCTGTAGCTTTCATCTTGTATGATAGTTAGCTTCAAATGCATGAAATTATCTTAATAGAAGAGCTGAAATTGCTAGTGGAAAAATCAGGGAAAAACTTCAAAACATAAGCATAGGGAAGAATTTGGAGGATAAGAATGTTATTTGGTAAATAATACTAACAGTTGTAAATGAGATTTAATTAAAATAAAAAGTTGCTGAACAGTAAAAGGAATAATTTATCAAATGAAGAGACAGCCTAAAGAATAGAATAAAATATTTGTTGTTTATATATCTGACAAAGGATTAATATCTGAAATAAACAAAGAAAATAAAAAATTAAATGATAAGAAACCAAATGCACTAAATGAGCTAGCTAATGAAATGAGTAGACAGTTCTCAAAAGATGAAGTACTGGCAGGCAATAAACAAGAAACGTTGTTTAACCTCACTAGCTAGCAGATAAATGCAAATTAAAGCAACATTGATATTTCATCTTACCTCAGTCACAGTGGTAGTGGTTAAGAAAACAACAGACATTGGCACTGATGTGGACAAAAATGAACCCTTCTGTACTGCTGAGGGGATTGTTCCATCATGGAACTTAGCAAAGATGTTTTCAAAAAGCTAAAAATGTAATTATTATATACCACTACTGCATGTTTACCTAAAGGACTACAGGTGAATGTACCAGAATGGTGCTTGCACACAGTGTTTTTTGAGGCAGTAGTCACAACAGGTTGGTTATGGAACTAGCCTAGAAGGATGTCAGCAAAAGCATGGATAAAGAAAATGCAGTTTGTATTCACAGGAAATTTTGGGCAGCCATAAAAAGAACCAAATTGCATTGTATGAATCTGGATGTAACTCGAGATAATCCTGTTAAGTAGATTAAAAAAGTCTCAGAAAGACAAATATACATTTTCCCTCATTTATGTGTCACAGATTTTATATTGACACATATAAACATGTATATACTTATAAGAGTAGAAGTAATATTTTCTCGAGCTAACAGGAGGGGGTAGGGAAGAAAGCAGAGGATTGTGGGGTGTGGGTAGAAATGTGTTCAAGGTACATCATATACTTATATTAAAATGGCCTTATGTAGCCCAGTATAATAAAGAATAAGTCATTCAGAACAGGAAATAACCTTTTCTCATTTTAATTTTAGTCTTCTGGCAAAACGTTGAATAAAAGCATTACCAAATTTACATAAATCGGATATTGTAAAATTGGAAAGTTTTATGCTTTAGTTTTATCAGTTTTTCAGAAATTTAATATGCATGAGAATAACCAGGGGTCTTCCAGAAATAATAATAAAAGATTGTATGCATCAGGGATGCTTTCCAAAATTCTACATTTCTTATCAGTTCCCAAATGATGCAAAGCTTCCTACTTTTAATTCACATTTTCATCATATCACCATGGGTTTATAGAGAACAGCAACAGCATAACAAATCAGTCTGTCAATGTCCATTTCAGTATGTATACTTCTAAGTGTTGGGCTGTATGTGCCTTTACCATCATTATAATTAAAATATGAGGTAGCCAGTAGGAAGTTTGGGCATGATATATACTTAACATTGTATTCTCACACAAATTATTATCATTAAAGAATATGAAATTGCTGAATTAAGGTTTGACAGATTGATAGGCATTAGATTCTGGTACAAAGCACAAAGAAACTTCAGGTTGGGAAAATCATGCAGACCACTCAGGGAAGTGAGACAGGTGCCATGTGACAGACAAAGAGGAGTGCTATTCAGCTGACAAGACTTCATAATATTTTTTTCTAAGCATGAAAAATTTATTATTATTTTATATGTATGAGTGTTTCATATACCAGAATAGGGCATCAGATTCCCTAGAATTGGAGTTATGCGTGGTTGTGAGCCAACATGATCATTCTGAAAACTGAACCTGGGTCCTCTGGAAAAAGAGCAACTATTTAACCACTGAGCCTTCTCACCTGCCCTACATGAATGTAACTACTGAATCTTCTCATCTGCCCTGCATGAATGTAACCACTGAGCACTCTCACCTGTCTTGCATGAATGTTTTGACACATTAGTAAGTCTTGGTTTGTTGCAAGCAGTTTACTACTAATACAATTTTAAGAGAATATTCACATCACATAAAATAGAGCAGGGTGAATATTCAGTACTGGTTGTGGAATGACAACATTCAGTGATCCAACTACTGTCCTTGAGAGTCAGGAGTAAAAGAGCAAGAGCTAGCACTTCAACATATTTGTATTGCAGGCATGGCTCAAGGGTGAACATCATCCTTTAGGATACTATAGCAGTGCAAAACATAAGCACTGACAGTACTCAGGAAAACACTTACTCTTTTCCTGAAGCATGACAATGATAAATGAATGAGCTCCATAATAGAAGTCCCTTGTAACGAAAGTAGATTAAAATGCTTAAACTACATTCACTTTAGTTATTTTGTTTATGAAAGCATGCATATATGTGTGTGTTCTACAGTATGCATGTGATGTGGGGTTGTAGAACAACTTGTGAGAGTGGATTCTCTCTAACATGTAGGACCCATGAATGAAACTTACGATGCCAGGCTTGGCAACAAGCACCTTTACCCACTGAGCAATCTTGATGGCCATATGTAAATTATTAGAGGTTCACTATTTTTTAGAGAAGTAAGCTGTGATGCCCTAATTCTGTAGACAAAACCATGAAAGTCCTATTTTAGGAGATTACTATTTAGAATATATAAATAATATATAATTTTAATTACAAAATTAAACACTCCTCCCTCACATAATCCCAACAATAGATGGGAAAATGAATTGAATGGACAGTTCCCCCAAAAAAGAATGCAGAAAAATGACAATATGAAACAATGTTCAACATTCTTCACCTAGTGATGTATACAAATCAAAACTACCTTGAGGTTCCATCTCACCACAGTGCAAATAGCTATAATCCAGAAAACTAACAGCAAATGCTGGTGAGAATTCACATACAATGCAGCCTCTACAAAAATCATTGTGGAGGGTCCTAATAAAACTAAACATAGAACTACGATGTGATCCAGCTATACCTCCCCTACATCTATATTTGCAGGATTTTGAGTCAGTTTGCCCCATAATTGCATATCTCTTTAGTTCTGTACTAATTACTAATCCCTCAATAGTCAAGACAAGGAATCAGAAAATATGACTAGATGAAGAAGATGCAATACATACACAATGGAGGTTTATTAAATCAGCAAATAATAATTAAACTAGGGGATGAAGGGAATCCTCATGCAAGAGAAAGGTGGTGCAAAAAGAGTAATAGGAAAGAGTATGTGATGAACGTGGATTAAAGTACTCTCCAAAGTTTTGTACAATTAACATATGCTAATTAAAATCCAAAATGCTATCATGTTATCATTTAGTAACCAGAAGCCTGAGATAGCTATTTTTAAAAATTACTATGTTTGAAAGAGACTCTGTGTTTAGAGCTCACATATGCATGTCTTACCTGAGTATTTTAATAATTTCTCAAATCCTGACTGCCATAGATTAATTAAAACACAAAATAGTGTAACAATTTACATCAACAATAAAAACTGGAATGAGTTCCAGTTTCCATGAAAATAATTTCTCTTTTATTTTCTCATAACCAAATTGGTTCATGATTTTTTTCTGGTTTAAAATGTAAGGATTCATATTTCCCTATGCTTCTGCACATCCAATGACCCAATAAACAATGTGATACCTTTTAAGTTAAGTTACCATTCCAATACTTCAAGCTTTACATTCTTATGTCATGTTTAAACTAGAAATATATTTATATGCACCTATCTCTTTGTATTTGGGTTAATAGGAAAATAATAAAACAAATGGTTGAGTATTTGCTACTTATTCTAGTGATCACTGACCAGCTTCCCAGGGAGACCAGGTCAGTAACATTGCCACAAAATGATAAAATCTTAATGAGTGACTCATCCATCAGCAATGGAATTCTGAGGCACAGAGCAGAATTACTTTAGGGTAAATGAAGTTGAGACTGAGAAAAAAGATAAAAAGATTTATGTGACATTTAAGTGGAGAAATGAATATATAACTTCTAATTCTTGATATTTTTATTTTCCCACTGTCAAATGGTCTTTGAAGCAGAGGTAAATTATTTTCAAATTCACCATAAATACCTTATGTAAGAATGGTTAAGGAAATATGTTTCAAAGCCAGAAGATATATTTAGAAGTACATATTTAAAGTTACTATGATTAATTCAAAAGTTACCTTATTTAGTCATTCCTTGTATTCAAAATTCCTTGTAGAATTTTTTTTTTGTTTAACTACAAGCACTTGGACCTCAAGAGATAATAGCCACCATCCATATTTTACTGCTTTAATGCAGGTAAGAAATCTCTCTATGAAGGTAGTTGACTTAAGTATTATTGTAGTCCCTTAACTCAATCAGCTATAGTGCTGAGAGGCTAATTCCCAGCTCTCAAGAATGCAGTTTGTGTCCTGCTGGCATGTGGTTAAGCATTGGGGCCATGGACACATCGCTGAGATGAGACAACACTTAGTTAGCCAACATTCTATTGTCTATTGCTTTTTCCCTTCTTGTATTGAAAAGAGATATTTTTTTCCTCACATAATGTATCCTGTTAGGATTTCCTTTCCCTCTACTTCTTACAGCTCTTCTTCACCTCTGTTTTTATCAGATCCACTCCCTGTTAGTCTCCCATTAAAAAACAAACAGGCTTCTTTAGGATAATAATACAATGAAATAAAATATAATAAGATAAAACAAAAACTAACATCAAAATTAGACAAAACAAAAAGAATAGAGCTCAAAAGAAGGCACAAGAAACCGAGACCCACTCATTCACACACTCAGGAATCTCATAAAAATACTAAACTAGAAGCCATAGTATATGTGTAGGACTTGCAGGATAAAATTAGAGAAGACAAAAATATCTATCGAGTCTCCTAAACCTAAACTTATTTATTAGTTGGAGGTTTTCATTGAATGCCAAAGAGATGGAGAAAGATATCTGGCTCTCATATAATTTGAAAAACGGTTGTAAATCCCATGGAAGACTTCACAAGGAGGATGGGAGAGTGGCACAAAGCTTGTGTTCATTATGACTCAAGAGGATTCACTTAGAAGAAGTAGAAATAATGTAAGACCAATAGAAATCTTTGGGTAAGTATCTTTATTTGGATCAATGGAGGAAAATTGAACCCTTGAGATGAATATGCTACTGTATGAAACAGTCCTCAACTTTAAAATGTTCTAAAAACATGAGTTATTAACTGTCAGATGTAATCAGAGATTTTGCAATTGTAACATGTCTCATGCTTTCATGAAATTAACTATATACACAAATGATTTAATGTATGCCAATTATATAAAACTGCCTCTGCCATATAGAGTAATTGCTGTGGGATAATGCTCTTGTACACTGGTTTAATAAAATGCTGATTGGCCAGTAGCCAGGCAGGAAGTATGCATGGGGTGAACAGACTAGGAGAATGATGGGAAGAGGAAGGAAGGAGTGAGGAGTTGCCAGCCAGACACAGAGGAAGCAAGATGACAAGGCAGAACTGAGGAAAGGTACCAAGCTGTAGCACGAATCTTAAAAGGTCTTATCAATAAAAACAAACCCGGGTATTGGGGTAAATTCTGAAAGATCAGAGAGGCAGAACAAGCCACAGCTACCTCACCATGCCAATTCCTCAGCTGATCCGTTTCCTCAGACTGGAAGCCTCTGTGTCCTCATCCAAATGGATCTCAGCTGAACTGTTGCTAAAAGCCTAAAAGCTTAACCAGACTCTAGTTCCTGGTCCTCATGCCTTATATACCTTTCTGCCTCCTGCCATCACTTCCTGGGATTAAAGGCATGTGTCACCATGCCTGGCTGTTTCCAGTGTGGCTTTGAACTCACAGAGATCCAGATAGATCTCTGCCTCTGGTTCTTACAATCTTTGTGCCTTGTCTTCCTCATAGATCCCTGAAACTTGAGGGGAGTGGTTGCTTAAACACATCCCATTTAGGGCTGAGTGCTCCAGAGTCTCTCTCTGCACATATCCAGTTATGGGTTTCTGTGTTAATTACCATGTACTGCAAGGAGAAGTTTCTCTGATGAGGGCTAGTTGATACATTGATATATGGGCATAGCACTGTGTCATTAGGAGTCATTTTATTGCTATATTTGTTTAGTAGAACAACAGAAGTAAGTTTTTCTCTAGGCCCATGACTTATCTAGTCTTGGGTTCTGGTCACTTTATCAGTGTCAGGTATGGGTTTCATCTCAAGGAGTGGACCATAAATTCAATAAAAAAGTGATTTATATACTCCTATTACATTTGTGCTACAATTATACCAGTATATCTTTAGGCAAGTCATGTTTTAAGTCAGAGAACTTGTTGGTAGATGATTATTACTCCTCTGGTAGAATGCAAAGTACCTTATAGCACCATGAAGCCTAGTTGAGCACCGGCTCAACTTTTCCATGTTCAATTACTGAAGTATATGGTATTTCAGCACAGTGATAGGGCCTTACTATCACTTTGAGGAGGATAACAAATAGTCTTGTCAATAGCTTATGGTATTTCTGTATATGTATAGGACTCCTTTGGTCAATGAGTCAACAATGTGTAACTTGTTTCTCGCACTGAGGGTTTTACTTAGCGGTGTAAGACATCTATTTGAGTCATTTTATCCCCTGTTATGATGACTCCCTTTAAATTCCTTATATAGGTGTGTATTTTTTAGGAAGCTTCTAGAGTAGTAAGGTTCCATATGGCATTTTGGTTTTGTTGTCTTTTTCCATAGTTCCTTTTTTACTCTGCCTTCTCACCCCTTCTAGTTTAATTCTCCTGTTCTATTTTCCTCTTCATAACACTATATTCTATTTCCCCTTCCTTAGAAGATCCTCTTCTTTCCTCTGGTCCCTTGTTAGCTACCTAACCTCTGTGGTTATTCTAATTGAAACATACATGCATAAAGTTTAAATAACACCCACATAAAAAGAAAACATGCAGTATTTGCCTTCCCAGGGTTTCAGTAACTCACTCAGGTTGACTGTTTTTATTCCTATCCATTTACCTTCAAATTTCATTTTTAGCAGGTGAATAATATTCCATTGTGTATATGAACTACATTTTCTTTATCCACTCTTTAGGTGATGGACATTCAGACTGTCTCCAATTTTTAGCTGTCATGAATAGAGCAATAATGAAAATGGACAAACAAGAATCTCTGCAGTAGCATGAAGTATCCTTTAGGTATATGCCCAAGAGTGGTATAGTTGCTTCTTTTTTCCTAGCTTAGGTCCCTTTATTCTGTTGGTTTTGCCCTTACACATAACTTTTCAACAATGCAGATCTGTCTAGGTTATTATTGCTTCATAAATCCTTAAGTCAGATAATATACCTCTTCTAATTTCACTATTCATTTTTAAAAGTTTATTGGCTGTGTTCATTTTCTACTCTTGTGTGACAAATTATCACAATAGCAATAGCTTAAAACACTTATTATTTTTGAAGAATATATACGTTTGAAAGTTTTTATTGAAAATATATTATATACATATGATATATTCTAATTATGGTTTCCTTTCCCTCTACCCCTTCAGTTCCTCCCCATCTCTCTTTCCATCTGGATCCACCTCCTTTCTGTCTCTCATTTGAAAACAAGGAGGCTTCTACAGGCTAATAATGAAATAAAATAAAGTATAATGAGATAAAATAAAAACAAATGAATCAGAATAGGACAAAACAAATAAACAGAAGCAAAAGAGCCCAAGAAAAGCCACAAGAAACAGATATAGATGTAGAGACGTGCTTGTTTGTATACTCAGGAATCATATATAAACACAAAACTTCAAGTTATTATATACACAAAGGCTCTGTAGGTAAAAAAAATATAAAAATAAAATATAATAAAATAATCATAGATTTATTCTCAACTTCCTGAGGAACCACTACACTGACCACCACACTGATTTCTATGGTGGGTGTACAAGTTTGTACTCCCATCAGCAATATGAGTAACTATTTCCCTTTCTATGCATATGCTTTCTTTCTTTCTTTTTTTTCTTTCTTTTTTTCCTTTCTTTCTTTCTTTCTTTCTTTCTTTCTTTCTTTCTTTCTTTCTTTCTTTCTTTCTTTCTTTCTTTCTTTCTTTCTTTCTTTATTTTTTTTGGCTGGGGTAAGATAAAATCTCAAAGCAGTTTTGATTTGCATTTCTCTAATGGCTAAGGTGAACATTTTTTAAGTGTTTCTCAGCCATTTGTATTTCATCTTTTGAGAATCCTCTGTTTAGTTCTTTATCCATTTTAACTGAGTTGTTTTCTTGATCTTTAGGATTTAAAAAAAAATTCTTTGTACATTCTTGGTATTAATTTTTCAGTTACACAATTGGTAAAGATTCCCCCCCTCATTTTATAGGCTGTTGCTTTGTTCAAAAGATGAAGTCCTTTGCTGTACAGAAGCTTTATAACTTCATAATGTCTCATTTACTAATTGTTGGTCTTAGTGCCTATGACTTCAATATCATGTTCAGAAAGTCCTTTCCCATGCCAGTGAGTTCAAGCCTTTCCCCTACATCTTGTCTATAAGATTCAGGATATCTGGTCTTACATTGAGTCCATGGTTCATTGAGTTTTGTGCAGCATGATAGAAATGGTACTATTTATGTTCTTCTACAGACAGCTATGCAGTTTGATCAGCCTGATTTGTTAAAGACGTCATCTTTTCTTCAATGTGAATTTTTGTCTTTGTGTGTATGTGTGTGTGGGTGTGTGTGAAAATCAGTTATCCATAGCTACATGGCATTATGTCTTGGTCTTCAGTTTTATTCTGTTGATCAACCTGTATGTTTTTAATGTCAATACCATGCTGGTTTTATTACTATAGCTCTGTAATACTACTTGAAATCTGGGATGGTGATACCTCCAGAAGTTCTTTGATTATTAAGGATGTTTTAGCTATCTTAGGGGTTTTTTTTGATGCTTTAATATGAAGTTTAAGAATTTTTTCCCAATATCTATGAAGAATTCATGCTGGAATTTTAATGGGGAGCACATTGAATCTATAGATTGTTTTTGGTAGGATGGCCATTTCACTATATTAATCCTAACAATCCATGAGATTATGAGGTCTTTCTATTTTCTGGTTTGTTCTTCAATTTCTTTCTTAAATAGATTAAAGTTAGTACTATACAAGTCTTTCAGTCTTTGATTATTGTGGTGATATTTTGTTTGTGCTCTAACAAATAAAGCTTGCCTAAAGATCAGAGTGCAGAGCAAGCCATTAGTTAACCATAGAGGTCTGGAGGTGTAGCTAGAGACAAATCTCTTTCACCTGCCAGTCCCACAGCCGCTCAGACCCAACCAAGTAAACACAGAGACTTATATTGCTTACAAACTGTATGGCCGTGGCAGGCTTCTTGCTACCTGTCCTTATAGCTTAAATTAATCCATTTCTATAAATCTTTACCTTGCCACATGGCTCGTGGCTTACCGGCATCTTTACATGCTGCTTGTCCTGGTGGTGGCTGGCAGAGACTCCCTCCGTCTTCCTGTTCTTTTAATTCTCTCTGTTAGTCCCGCCTATACTTCCTGCCTAGCCACTGGTCAATCAGTGTTTTATTAGCAACACATTTGCCATACAGAACATCCCACAGCATGGAGGTCTGTACAGACAGACAGGAAGTGATATGGCTGTGTGGAGAGAGGGATAAAAGGCAGGATGAAACAGAAGCTTGGCCTGTTTTCATCTGAGGATTTCATAGAGGTAAGAAGTGGCTGTGACTTGTGCTCTGATCTTTCAGCATTTACCCCTATATCTGATTCCTGGTTTTTATTGCTAAGACCAATTAGAATTCACACTACATCTGGTGTCCTAACTTTAGGGCATGAATTCATGAAAAAGCCACTTGCCTGTGGCTTTGCAGCCACCAGTATAGGCTGGAGCTGCATGTGGCCCCAGTCACTATGCTGCCTGCTAGGTTTACCTCTTTTTTTTCCTTAAACCTCTGAGAGAGTTTGGAATTGTTGCAACCTCTCTACAACAAACTCCAAAGGTGCATGGGCTGAATACACTGCTGGAGTTAGCCCCTCACCACTAGCCAGGTTTGCCTTTAGGCAGCTCCTGTCATATGTGTTTCTTCCCCATGATCCACGGTGTGCGTTTTTCAGACAGCAGGTTCCCTCTCCTAGTGGGTTGTGAGTTTTCCCTAGACCCCCGCATCAGGCTGCTGCCATACTAGGTAGTTGCCTCACTTCACAGTCATCTGAATTGTCATTGTTGGCAGACTTGGTGAGACAATTGGGAATTCTTAAAGGGAGGAATTATTTAAAGGAGAGAGTTACTTCCCACATGAAAAAGTAGGAAACAGTATTAAAATGGAGGGAGTTAGGTCTTTGTATGATAATACACTGGGCTGTTTGAAAATGGAACAATTAAATGAGAGGATAATTAATTCAGATGGTATTTATGTAATATCAATTATAAACATTATCAGTTTTATCATTTTTGTCTTATCACTAAAAAAGTTGGTTAATATGAATGCTAAGATACAACTTTTAGAAAAACTTATTAAAACAGATCATAGAGATATTCAAACCCAGACAGAGGAATTCAAAGGATAACCAATCTTATTGTTACATTATAGGGTGAGAGAGGAATAGCCTAAAGTTTTCAAGCAACCTACTTTAATTTATCCACTAACCTTACGGGAATAGACGAATGATAGATATCCCCAAGGTTGTATAAGACCTGAATGAATTCCTGTGCAAATGTTAGATTTGAGGAGATTCAAGGAAGCAATAGTCTCATATGGCATGCATTCACCTTTTGTGAAGCAGATGATAAACTTGTGGTCAACTTAGAATGATCCCTTAAGACTGGAGAGACTTGGTTAGAGCAGTCTTGGAGCCTGGTCCTCAGTTACAGTGGAGGGTCTGGTGGAAAGATAAAGCTAAGACCAATAAACAACAAAGTAGGGCTAGAGGTATGTAACTCACCCAAGACCAACTTCTTGGAGAAGGAGATTATGCTAATGTAGAAAGGCAATCTCTAGATGATGACCACATCCTGGTTTATGCCACACAACAGCCTTAGATCCTTGGGAAAGAATTGAAGAAGTAGAAAAGAAAATTGTGTCATTTACTAAAGTTATACAGGGCCCAAAAGAAGCCTTCACTGATGTCTTACAAAGATTGATTTCATCTGTAAATAGGATGATACTAAATTCAGAAGCTAGACAATAATTGAATCTCTGGCTTTTGAAAATGCTAATGCATAATGCAAAAGGGTATTTAGGTCATTAAAGGCAAGATCAGTACCTTTAGAGGAATGGATCCGAGATACAGTCATTATTAAATCTCATAACCATGATGATGCTTGGGTAGGAGAAGTAATTTCCAGAGGTTTGAAGAAAAATTGAAATGTCACGTGTTTCAATTGCAGTTAACAAGGTCCCCTAAAAAGGGATTGTAAACAGGTCATTCCTAGAAACAATGTTTTTGTTTTTTGTTTTTTTTTTCTAAGAATAACCCAAACAGAACTCCTCTAACTTCTGGAGTATGTAGAAAATGTGGCAAAGGCAGACATTGGACTAATGAATGTAGATCAATAAGAGACAGGCAAGGTAACTTTTTGCCATTGGGAATTACCTTGAGAGGCCTCTTGCAGGCTCCATGTCAAATTTGGTTCAGTCCTTCCATGTGACCATTGGGGAAAGTCATTCCAAGAATAATTAAAAGATCTAATGCCTATTGTTTAAAAAAAATGATACTGCTCTGGAAGATAGAACAATTTTAGAAGATAAAAATTTCAGGAGAAACCATAAATCAAAATTGATAAAGATTAGATTTAAACAAGAGAGACCTCTTAATTAGAAGAAATGATAGTTGATCAAACAGCAAGACCATTCAATTTAAAATAACTTTAAAACTAACAAAAGCTTTTTATTTGATCAGACAAACTTACCAAAACAGAACCTCCTCAAAATTAGGGTTGGGAAGAGTTTTGTTTTTGTCTTTTCAGGAGAATGAAGGCAACCACCTAAGGAATCTGAAAACCACTGGACAAATGAGACATGTTAAGAAAAGGGACACATCATCCAGAAAAAATATACCAAGAAGAAGAGTAAATTAACCTATTAATATATCACATCTCCAACAAGATAAAATTTCACAAATCTTCCCAAATATTTGTTTCTGCTGTTCTCTGCAGTCATATAATGCAAATGGTCTTTTTGTAGTCCCAGTCCAATTAGAAATTAAAGCTGGCTTTGGAGTTGGAGTTGACTCCCTCCTTCTCTAAACAAAAGCATGCTTGTTAAAGTAAAGTCCAAAATCTTTGTCTCATGTCAGAAAAGCCACCTGATATAGGACAGAAGAAAACCCAGAATTTAGGGACTCTTGTATTGCTACTAATCTCATAATCCTTTGGTTTTATTTTAACTCTTTAAAGCTTTTCTTAAATTATAAATATTATCCCAAAACTTATAGTATATATATTTATTTATCATATATATATATAATATCTTGTCATGATATTAATGGTCATATAGAATACTAATTCTAAAAAAGGCTTCATCTAGCTTCCTGTAAATGATTTTGGGTTTGAATCTATATTAGGCAACTAGAAATTAAATTTTTGTACTCTGATGTGTATTACAAATATTGATCCTTTAACCTCTTCAAGATCTGCTGCATATGACATTTATAAGTTTCTTTCAGTGAACAATGACCATGCCTAACACTGACATTTGAAGTCTCCAAAAGGATGATGGGGCTCCATAATCATGATTCCACCAGGACTCTGATAACACCACTAAGCTGCAAAACATTACCTAAAGATCAGCTTTGAACTACAAACAAATTTCATGAGTTCCCACTAGTTTGGTTTGGTAGAATCTCTCTTCTCTCTCTTCGACTGGACTCCTGGAGCTCAGCCTGGTATGTGGCTGTGGATCTCTGCATCTGCTTCCATCAGTTACTGGATGAAGGCTCTATGATGATAGTTAGGGTATTCACCAATCTGATTACTGGGATAAGCCAGTTCAGGTACCCTCTCCACTATTGCTAGTAGTCTAAGCTGGGGTTATCCCTGTGAATTCCTGGGAACTTCCCTAGCATCTGGTTTCTCTCTATCCCCATGATGTCTACCTCTATCATGGTATCTCACTGCTCTCCTACTCCGTCCCTGTTCCAGCTCAACCATCCCGTTCCCTTATGTCCTCATTCCCCATCCCCTACCCTCCATGGCCTGCCCCCATCCGCAGTTTACTCATGGAGATCTCATCTATTTCCCCTTTCCAGGGCAATCCATGCATCTCTTTTAGTGTCCTCCTTGTTAGCTAGCTTCTCTGGAGCTGTGGGTTGTAGTTTGGTATCCTTTGCTTTACATCTAGTATCCACTTATGAGTACATACCATGTTTGTCCTTCTGAGTCTGGGTTACCTCATTCAGGATGATGTTTTCTAGTTCCATCCATTTGCCTGAAAATTTCATGATGTCATTGTTTTTTTACTGCTGAGTAGTACTCCATTGTATATATTGATCAACTATGTTCATAGCAGAATTATTCATAATAGCTAGAACCTGGAAACAACCTAGATGCCCATCAACTGACAATTGGATAAAGAAAATGTGGTATATATACACAAGGGCAGATTTTTTAATCAACTTTTAAAAAGCAACTGAATGTTTTAAATATTTTACATTGATATGGATCTTTATATATAGATACAAATTTGAGATTATTTTTGTTAGAACATACTATACATACATTTCTACTTTTGTTCAATTTATTGTACCCACACAACTCATTTAACAATGTAATGCAAATTTCTAGTCTTTGAAAGTCTTTTTATTTATTTATTATTATTTCATTTATTTACTATTACCAACTAATTAGGATATAAAGAAATGCAAGTTAGTATTTAGTCATTATAATCAAACTTATATTCATATTAGATATGTTTTCAAGATCAAACAGAGATATATTTTAGATAGACAGGTAATCTTCAAACACTTCAGAGATCTACAGAATATCGCATTTAAAATGTTTTAATAACATACGTTGTTTTTTATAACTATGAGACTATATCTGCTCCTGGCAGCACCAATCTACTTCAGTAGAAATGATGGGCACTGAAGAAACTCCACATGGAGTTTACTTTCTTTGTGGCAAAATTTAACCACTTGGCAAGAAAGTACCCTTACCACCGGGCGGTGGTGGTGCACGCCTTTAATCCCAGCACTTGGGAGGCAGAGGCAGGCGGATCTCTGTGAGTTCGAGGCCAGCCTGGGCTACCAAGTGAGTTCCAGGAAAGGCGCAAAGCTACACAGAGAAACCCTGTCTCGAAAAACCAAAAAAAAAAAAAAAAAAAGTACCCTTACCTTGACTGCCGATAGTATGCTGTCCAAATTGGACAAGCAGGACACAAAAGAAATTGACTGCCAAACTTTGCCAACCCAAGGTAGGACAGTCCTTGAGAATATCCTGCTTCACAAGAAATTCTGTCAGATAGTTTAGGCCTGTAGACTGAAGATAGATTCCCAGCCATTGAAAAGGAATCTTGGGTGACTGTCTAGGCAGCCAGCTGTTTCTGTTATTTCTCACATTTTTTGGAAGTCCTTTGCTTACACTTTCTCTTTGCTCAGGTAATATTATTTTCTTCTCAGGTCTCTGATGGAGTTGAAGACTTTATAGTTATAGTTAAAGTTTTCCTTGTTGCCAGATTCAGAAAAGAAATTCACTGAAAAGGTGCAAAATACATAAGGCTGAGTGACATTAAAAGATAGTTTTGGTAATGCAAGTTAGAATGGAAAATGAATTAGGTATAAACTTTTGGACTCACCAAGATAGGATAGATATGGAGTATTTTCTCTGAATTTGTCAAATATTAATGGACTAGACATTGTTGATGTTGTTATTCCTTGTATATACTGTATTGGTTATTGTACTTTTTATATATAGTTTTTCTTATATTAGTTACAACCTTTTTTATTTTAGAGAAAAAAGGAGAAATATGGTGATATTTTGTTTGTGCTGTAACAAATAAATCTTGCCTGAAGATCAGAGGGCAGAGCTAGCCAATAGTTAACCATAGAGGCTGTTAGTGGTAGCACACACCTTTAATCCCAGCACTTGGGAGGAGGAAACAGGAAATGATATTGCTGGGCGGAGAGAGGAAATGATAAGGCAGGTGGACACAGGAGGTTGGGCCCTTTCAGGCTGAGGAGTTAGCAAGGTAAGAAGTGGTTAGGGCTTGCTCCTTTGTCTCTCTGATCTTTCAGTATTTACCTGTATATCTAACTTCAGGTTTTTATTATTAAGACCAATGAGAATTCTCACTACAGATTAGTTTCCCAACATCTTTTGTGGCTATTGTTAAAAATGCTGTTTCCTTTTTTTTTTTCTTTTTTGGACCATTTGACATTTTATATACAGGAGGGTTACTAATTTTTATGTGTTAATTTTGTATCCTGCTACTTTGCTGAAAAGTCTTTGTCAGCTATCAACATTTCCTGGTAGTGTCTTTAAGGTATTTTATGTACAAAATTCTATCATCTACAAATAATAAAGTTTGATTTCTTCCCTTCATATTTATATCCATTTAACCCCCTTCAGCTGTTTTTTTGCTTCAGGTAAAACTTCAAGTACTATATATAATAGGTATGGAGAGAGTAGATATCTTTGTCTTGTTCATGATTTTCAAGAAAATACTTTGAGTTCCTCTTCCTGCAGAATAATTAGTTAAAAATCCCCCAAACAATAAAGGCCAGGCCAGGATGGCCTGTGGGCTTACTGTAAGTTGTCTTTATTTTGTTGAGATATGTCCCTTGTAACCTCTAGCCTCTCTAGGTCTTTTGTCTTGAAGGTGTGTTGGATTTTGTTAAAGGCCTTTTTTTGCATCTAATGTGATGATCATGTGGTTTTTGCCTTTCAGTATGTTTATGTGGTGGATTTATGTTTACCAGTTTATATATGTTGAATCATCCTCCCGTCTTTGGAATGAAGCTAACTTGATCATGGTGGATAATCTTTTTAATGTGTTCTTGAACTTGGTTTACAAGTATTTTATTGAGAAAATTTCCATCCATGTTCATAAGGGACATTGATCTGTATTTTTGTGTATTTTGTGGGTCTTTGTGTGATTTTTGTGTCAGGGGAATAATAGCTTTATAAAGACTTTAAAAATGTTCCTTCAGTTTCTACTGTGTGTAATAATTTGGGTAGTGTTGACATTAGACTTTTTTTGAAAGTCTGTTAGAATGCTGAGCTGAACCGGGCGTTGTTGGCACACGCCTTTAATCCCAGCACTCGGAGGCAGAGGCAGGCGGATCTCTGTGAGTTCAAGGCCAGCCTGGACTACAGAGTGAGTTCCAGGAAAGGCTCAAAGCTACACAGAGAAACCCTGTCTCAGAAAAACCAAAAAAAAAAAAAAAAAAAAAAAAAAAAAAGAAAAGAAAAAAAAATAGTGAGCTGAGTTCATCCTGGCCTGGCCTTTATTGTTTGGGGGATTTTTTACTAATTCATCTACTTTGTGAGGGGTTATAGTTTTTTAAATTGCTTATTTGATCATGATTTAACTTTGGTAAGTGGTATATATTGAGAAAATTATCCATTTCTTTAAGGTTTTTTACTCTTCTGGAATAGAGCTTTTTTTAAGTGTGTCCTTATGATTCTGCGAATTTCCCAGGGTCTGTTGTAATATTTCCATTTTCTTCTATAATTTTATTTTTATTTGGATCCTCTCATTTTCTGACTTTTGGTCAATTTGCCTAAAGGTTTGTCAATCTTGTTCACTTTCTTAAAAACAAAAACAAAAACAAAACCCAGGTCTTCGTTTAATTTATTCTTTGTGTTTTGTTGGTTATAGTTCATTGATTTCTGCTCCAAGTTTGATTATTTTTCCAATTTACTTTTTGGGTATTATTTCTTTTTGATTTTCTAGCAATTTGAAGTGTATTATTAAGTTATTAGTATAAGATCTCTCCAAGTCTTTTTATGTAGGCATGCAATACTATGAACTTTTCTCTTGGAACCACCTATATTGTGTTCCATAAGTTTGGGTATGTTGTGCTTCATTAACATTTAAATCTAAAAAGGTTTACCACCTTCACTTATTTCTGTATTGACACAACTTTCATCCAGTAATGAGTGGTTCAGTTTCCATAGTTTGTATACTTTCTGTTGTCTCTATTTTTTGTTGATATCTATCTGGCTTTAATCCATGGTGGTAAGGTATATTTCAGAGTGTTATTTCATTTTCCCTATGTCTGTTGAGACTATTACTGTGATAGGGTTGATACATTATTTTAGTTGTAGTAGAAGTATTTCTTTTATGAAATTGGATGCCCTTGTGTTTTATAGATAAATTTTTAGAATTGTAATAGGTGAAATTTTCTTTTAATGAGTGTGTGGTGTCCCCCCATATCTCTCCTGATTAGTTTCAGTTTGAGGCCTATTTTGTCAAATATTAATACATCTATGCCTGCTTGATTCTTGGTTCTACTTGCTTAGAACTCCTTTTTCATTCTTTTATCTAAAATGATGGTTGTCATTGATAATAAAGTAAAAATTTTGGATGCAGCAAGAGATGGATCCTATTTTATAATATAATCTATTAGTCTGTGTCTTTATATTGGAAAATCTAGACCATTAATATTAAGAGTTATTATTAAGCAGTGTTTATTAATCCTTGTTATTTTGTTGTTGTGGGGTGCTTTTCTTTTTCCCCTCTTTAAATGAACTCTTCTGGTTTATTTGTTCCATGTATACTTTGAATGTAGTGTATTCTCTTCATCTAGTATTTTCCAAAGAGCTGGATTGATAGACACTCATTGCGTAGTGACACTTTTTCCTTCCATCAATTGTTATTGATAGTTTTGCTGGGTATAATATTCTGGTTGGCATCAGTGGTTTTTCAGAGATTGTAAAACATCCAACTAGGTCCTTCTGGGTTTCATAGTATCCATTAAAAATCTATTGTTATTCTAATGGGTCTAATTTTATGTCTGACTTGGTGTTTTTACCTTTCAGCTTTTAAAATCCTTTCTTTGTTCTGTACATGTAGTGTTTTTATTGTTATGTGTTGTAGGGAATTTATTTTATGATCCTATTTGATGTTCCATATGTTTCTTGTACCTTGATAGGCATCTTTCTTTAGATTGGAGAAGTATTCTATGATTTTGTCAAAAATATTTTCTGGTCTATCACCTTGGGTTTCTCCTCTTTCCTCTATACTAATTATTCATCAGTTTGTCCTTTCACAGTGCCCCAGATTTCCTACATGTTTTGTGTCTGGGCTTTTTTTTTTATCATTTAACATTTTATTTGCCTAAGCTATCCATTTCTTCTACCTTGTCTTCAGGACCTGTAGTTCTCTTGTCTGTCTTTTAAACTGTTAGTGAGGCTTATCTCTGAGCTTTCTTTTTTGAATGTATGAGTTTTTTTATTTTGAGTGTTATTTCCACTTTCATGTCTTTAGTTGTTTTTATTATTTCTTTCAAGTATTTGTGTTTATCTTCATTATGACATTTATTCATATCCTCTTTATGGTCCTAGAACATATTGATAATTGCTACTTTGAAATCTTATTTCTTATGCTTTTGCCAAAATTGCTTTTTAAGGGCCTATTATAATAGAGTTACTGGCTTCTGAAGGAGGCATATTGTCTTGGTTGTTCATGTTTATGCCCTAGGATCTAGGTGTATGGAGTTATGATGCTTTTCTTAGTGTAGATATCTGTCTCACTTTTTAAGGGTGGGTGTTCTATTATTTGACTCCTGTTGACCCAGTTTGGGTCCTAGCCAAGTGTGGCTCCTTGTGCCCCTGGTAGAGAGTATTTGTCTTTGTCTCTCTTTTTTTTAAA
This sequence comes from Peromyscus aztecus, assembly GCA_902168405.1. Lineage (NCBI taxonomy): Eukaryota > Metazoa > Chordata > Mammalia > Rodentia > Cricetidae > Peromyscus > Peromyscus aztecus. Next base: position 18,074 of record CABHPQ010156661.1, on the reverse strand, counting down.
TGTTATTATATTTGTTCAATTCTGAAAAGCACATAGTGAGAATATTTTCATTTTCTATATACGTTTTCAGTTAAAATATAGCTATATCATAACTGTTCCCCATCTCTTTCCTTCTTCTAATCCCTCCTAAGTTCCCTCTGTCCATCTCTTCCTGTGTTCTCATTTCACTCTAAAATTGGTAGCCTTTTCTTTCTCAATTATTACTGTTATACGCACACATACACACATGTACATGCACACACACAAACAAAATGTATGTGTGATCACAAATGTATGAACAAATATATAACTATAGCATACTGGGTCCATTTTTGTTGCTTATGTATGTATGGTTAAAGAACTACCTAATTTGTATTGAACTCATCCCTGGGAAAGGCTAACTTTCCCTCTCTCAGCAGTCATGGGTTGCCTTTAGTTCCTTGTCCAGGTATGTAATGCCATGAGTAAGATTTCCTTTCTTCCACATTAGCATGTCTACTGACACTGCCATTGTTCAGATCCCATCTATGCAGGCATTTCTATGAAAGACTGTTTCACAGTAGACTTGCTGGTATTCTAGCTCTTACACTCTTTCAAACCCTTCTCCAGTGATGATCCCTGAGCTATAGACACAGAAATGGTGATATAGATGTATTCATCAGTACTGGGCTATCTATAATATGTGATCTGTGTTCCTATGCATTGTGAACAGTTGTGGTTTTGGACATCCATTTTCTGGAAGGTGATGCTTCATTGATGAGATTTGATCGCCACAGAGATTTAGAGTATAGTTAGAGATTATGCTGATCTGGCAAAGTGGCAATAGTAGATTCTCATCTAAGATTCATGATCTCACTAGCCCTGGGAAGTTGGCTAGGTTTCTATTACCAGGCATAGTTTCTCTCCAGTTGAGTGGACCTTAAGTTCAATTAGATAGCTATTGATTACCACCAACATGTGGCACATTTATAAATGGATATGAAACCATGCTGATCATTGTCTTGGTCACAGTTGGGTTGGACTATTAATTGCTTCCCTTCCTTAGAAGCTTGCACAGTATTTTCTGATACAATGAAAGCTTTCTAGTTGGGTCCAGCTTAAATCATTTGAGTCCTCTGTCCAAAGTGGTGTCTGCCTTGGGACTTACTTCTAACACTGAGAGGCAACTAACTGCATCAAACATAGTCTAAATTGTTTGGGGAGTCAATTGAACTACCCTGACCAACCATTCTAAAGGTGATTTCTTTTGTACTTGGTACTGTGTTATAGTTAATTGTTTTTGTGGGGAACATTATCAGCTAGATCTTTATTTTCTGAAGGTAAAACTCCTGTTTGAAACACTGCTCTTATCATAAGCTTTAAATGACTGAATATATAATATGGAATGAGTAGGAAATAATTTGTACTGGTTGTTGAAGAATCTTTTAGAAATAGGTGCCCCTGGCATGACACTCCTATATGCCTCCATTTGTGTTTTCTACTTATTTTTATTTTGTTTTTTAAGTTATTTTTTATGTATGTATTGGTACAATTAAGGGTATTATTTTCCAATATACATCACAGTTAAAATGACCACATTTTAATTTTTGCTAAGGGGGTAAGCAAAAATGATTCATAAAGTTCCAAGTCACTTTCATTTCACCAAGTTCCCTACTCTATGTCTTCCATCTTATGAAAATTCAGGCCAGATGGAAAGCCCACAGTAGCCATCCAGAAAAGAGGATATTGAGTGCAGAGCAAGACAAAAGGAACAAGACCCTTTAGATGTCTGGATGTAATGAAGACTTTAAGTTGGCCTTATAGTTGAATACTGATGTGTCTTTTCTTCATTTTTCCTATGAATTTCATCACTTCAGAAGCATCTACATTATTCAACTTACACTGTTGCTTATATAATATTTCTTAAGAAGCCTAGCCTGCATCACCACCAGTATACTCTGGAATATATGTTGAATGATTCCTTAGACTGTTATTTTGCCTTTCACATAACATTGGATTGTATTTTGTTGATTTTCCAAAAGTAAATGTGAATCATGTTAGGATCTTTACTGACACATAAAATATATGCTGAGAAATATCTATTTTATGCTACTAAATCTGTCATATAGAATTAAATGGCTTCAGAGTTCAATCTCGCCAAATTGTAGATGCTATAGAATCAGCATTGATCTGTTTATCTATCTATCTATCTATCTATCTATCTATCTATCTATCTATCTATCTCATCTACCTATCTATTGTCTGTCTACAGATCTATCATTTATTTATCTATTATCTAATTCTCATCTATCATTTATTTATCTAATATCTATCTAGCCCTTATTTGTCTATCATTTACCTAGCTCTCATCTGTCATTTGTATATTATCTATCATTTATCTATCTCTCAAACTATCATCTAGAATATATTAGATATAATTTTAAATATTGGAATATATAATATATATATATATATATGCCACTGAGAGAGCTTTTAATATTTTTAATTGAGCATTACCAGACTTAACAAGATATTTCTAGGTAAGTCAGCTATAATGTTGAAACTTTTATTTTAAAATTGAGCAGTAAGTTTTTTGAGCACATATAGGTAATGATTTTATAGATACACATTCATACATTGGGCTTTGAAAATTATCTTGCTAAAATATATTTTTCTAAAAATGAATTGTATTTATTGGGATTTCAAAAACAGTTTAATACTTACAAGAAAAGCTAATTTAATTTTTGGATAAGAAAAAAATATTTTGTTCTCTGAATTTCTCCTATAGAAATTCTAAGACCAACCAACACATGTTTTGGACAGCATGTGATGATATGTAGAAGGAAATAAATGAAAACTATAAAAAGTCCTGCTAATTAGGTCATGTTCAATGTACAATGCAGAAAAGCAATTACTTTGTCCTTCACTAATTGCTAGAGCTGCAAACAATATGAACTCTATTTCCCTTGGATCACAGATGGGAAATCAGGAGCCAAACAGTAGGACAACATAATGAGATAAACCAAGGTCGCAGGATACTAGGGAAAGAACAGAATAGCAGCTTAGTTTCCTGTTTTCCTCTCTAGGGATCTTCCATGTATCCTTAGAATCCTACTTCAAAACAACTCAGGTTAAAATTATGGCTGTGAAAAAGAGACAATTATCTTTAGGTAGCCCAATCAAATGCAAAATTCCTGAAAGGTCACTCAAAGCACATCTGGCCAGAACACTCTTCTGTAGCAACCCTGGTAGATGTTAAATCAAAGAAGCTGGCGTCTGACCATGACTAGGAGGTGTTGCAAAGTCTAGCACAGTAGGCAGCAGTGATTCAGGCTGCATTTTTACTGCTGGAAAGAAAAGGGAGGACTTAAGCCCCAAATGGGCTTAAAAGAAGAATAAATCTGTTAGCAGAGCAATTACTCATGTCCTCAGTAAACTGCCTCCTACAAGGATTAGCAGATAAATCTCAGCCTGGGCATTAGTGTTTTCTTGGCACATCTTCCTCTTTCTACACATCAATAACAATGTATTTACCCAATTATCAGATAATCCCTCTTAAATTGATCAATTGATAGTTCCCCCAGCCCTTTCAAAGCACTGCTTTGTTTTCTTTGGCCTCAAACACCTCAAAATATTTCTGGAGGTCAGGAAAGTACAAATTGCAAATTTATTATTCTTAGAGTTGCAGGGTGACCTTTCACCCTGTGTTTCAAATCTCTGCATGGTGCCTTGGAAAAGTGATTTCCATTAAAGTAAATAGGAGTCCCAGGGCTAAAGGCTGAATGGAACTGTAAGATTTAACCCTTACATGTACATAGCCTTAGGAGGGGGAGATTGACAGTGGCTTACAGCTTTTGCCAGGGAATATTATTCTCAGTTTAAAATTTTGTGGCCATATGTGTTTATGCAAAGGGATGAGATACTCAGATGTATGTATACATTTGATATGATCAAGTCAGGGCACTTGCCATTTTCAAATCACTTTCCTCTTAAATGGATAAGTTTTATAATTTATTTCATTTCTTTTTTCTTTTTTCTCTTTGCAACTTAATATAACACAGTACAAACTAATATATTGATAGTGATCACTTCTCTAAAAAAAAAAGTCCTTCATATAAACAGGCCATGTCCAACATGAGTTAAGCTTAATTTAAAAGATAATGTTACAGATATTTGATTCTTACTTCTTATTGTTCCATAGGGAATTCTCAAGCCATGTGTTTATCCATTTTTATCTGAAATGAGAAGATAATGACTCTCTTTTCAGTCAGATGTTTTACTAGGAAATAGGAGAAACAATCCTTGCATTGTACCTGCTCATGATGTGGTGTCTTCTACAGGATGGAGTCACGCACCAGTCAGATAAGACACACCATGCACATTTAGACAGACAGACAGACACCAGCTTCATTAATTATTACCACAGCAAGAGATTTTTAACAAGGTTGATGATGGTGTCTTCATCAATACCTCTTCTGCAATATGCCTCCTGTCCTCATTTCTTGTTAACCCTGGAAGTCTATTATTTGGCACTGCTTTGTGTGTGTGTGTGTGTGTGTGTGTGTGTGTGTGTGTGTGTTGGAGTATGCTTCTAGGGCCTTTTGCATATTATATGCATTCTGATGCTGAGCTGTATGACCAGCCAACAATACTAATGTATTTCTTTAAGTTTGTTTTCTGTCTTTTTCTCATATATACACACATTCCTTGCATTATTTTTGTTAAAATGAAATCTAAATGAGAGGTTTGATTTTATGTATTTTCCAATGAATATACAAACACTTGATATCTATCTGATCTGGGTCAATGGTCTCAACATTTAGCCAATCTCCTAACTGAAGTTTTTCTCTATTTCTTTGAATTAATTCATTGCTATTTACTAAGCATCAGCCATGTAGTAAGTGCTTCCGTAGTTTTCAGATAGGGACTATGAATGAATTTACTTTGCTCTGCTCAGCTACAGGAAATAGAAAATGCATGTGGAAGTATAATAACTGATATGCTGAAAACACATGGCTTTGGGACTCATTATTGTATAATAACTAATATTATAACTATGTTTATACAGTATTTTTCCACTTATGTCCCAGGGACATGTACTGAAGCATAATTGTTAGACAGAATGAGTGATGGAGAGTGATTAAAAAGTCAAATTTGTTGTAAACACAGAAAATTTGATTAGTAAGATGGGGCTAACTCTCCTCTACATGAGTTATCCTAACTCCAGCTTTTCTAGCTACCTGAAGGAGAACTTGCCTTTTGTAACATTGCCAGGTATTTGAAGGGGTTACATCCTTTAGTCCTTAGTGACTATCTTTTATTTAGACTGTCACTAATAGTGCAGTGAATTCTGACAGTGTGTCTTTGCTGGCCTAGCTTCTGTGATACCTTGTTTGTAAATGAGCAGGTCATACTCTTAAGAACATTCACACCTTGATCTGATTTAAGACTCCAGACTTAGCTATAAATTCTCTCATTTATACTCCCATGCTTTAGTCAAACCCATCTAACTCCTTTTTGATGAGAGTCTAATCAGTTTTAGGGTAAAATTCTTGATAAATGTAAGGGTGCAAAAGCATGGAAAACTATTATTTGTTTGAGGCTTACCAGCCACATCATGTAGTGCCTTAGAAATGTCATCACTGCCTAAGCAACTCTTTGATCATGTTTGGTGAAAATCTCTAGACATCTAGTTTGTTCTTGTGCTATGTTTTATATCATGTTCATCAGTCTCTGGGTATTCCCATAATGTCTGCCAGAGTGACTGAAGGAAACTGTCCCTCACCCCTCCACACTTGGCTCACCTTTGAGCTCCCTTAAGGGAGATGTTCTGCTTTGTTCATTTCTCTGTGTTCCAGGTTCCCAACTTGTTACTAGAACACATGGATTATTAAAATAAAGTAGCTGTCTGAGGAGGTGTCTCTTCTTCATGATTCTTATAGGAAAGTATTCCTCTCCACCACATCCTAAGTTGGTCTCATTCCTCTGTAGTCCTTCCTATGTATGTTCATGAGCTTCATTGTGTCAGACAAGTGGTCCTTCTAGAATTGTGCAGTGGTAAGAGATTCAGCATGCTCATACATATTCATGAAGGCAGGGAAGCAGTTCGGAGATCTCTAAATTTGCAAAGTTGTTAGGCCAACATTATACATATGATGTCAAAGATTAATTATGATTCTAGGTCTCTAACAGAAGTCCAATCTAGATGAAAACACCACCTTTCTAAAAAAATTACATGTATATTATAAATATATGATTTCAGTAAGTTAGTACTTAATAATCTGACTAAAAATCCCTTGCCAAAAGCCACATAATTGATAAACTTCAGGCTAACTTTAAGTTAGTCCAGACTCATTTGAAAGACCATGCTCCTTTAAATAGTCTATACCCACTCCAGATTCAGCTACTAATCTAAACTTACCTTGTAAATGCACTAAGGGAGATTCCTTCCTGCTCAGTTAGATCTATCTCTATTGACTCTGTCTTCAGTCTCTATGACAGGAGAAAATAAAACTTATGGATGCTGTTAAATGCACTCAACATGCAAATATAAAGTAACTAGTGCTTCCTTGTTCACACCCATCTAAATTATTTATACTAACTTTCTATGATCTGCATGTAGTTGTTTTTTTCAGACACTTTACATCTGTAATACAATTTACTATCAGAAGAAACTTTGCATCGCCATTTAGAAAATGATGAAATCATTGAGAGGTTAAATAAAATGCGTAGTATCAAACTGCTAGCAGTTTTAGAGCTCATTAGTCTATCTGTAGAGACCTGCAGAGGGAATCTCTCCCTACAGGTCAGCCTCATCAACAGCCCTCAGAGTGGGGGCAAGCAATAGGGAAGGGGAATTAGAGTCTATCACACTAGTTTCTTAGGACATTCTATTACTTTTAGTGAGATGTGTGCATTTACCCAAATCATGCTGCTATCATTAATGTGAGATGATGTCTCCTTTTGTTAGCCCTGGAAACATTTACTCAGGTCTCTGCTTGACCATATAGTAGGTGTTGAGTTGGAAACTAAACAGGAAAATAACATAAGTATAGTATCAGTTAATTTTCCAGATGACATCAGCCCTGTGTTAGAAATATAGAAGTATATGTTGAGAAGCCATATGAAAACACATGTGTTCAGACATCATTCATAGCTTTTAAAATAAGTATTGTTTCATTTTTAATCTATTTTCATTTCACTTCTTTTTCCTCTAACAGCTATGTTCTAATATATGACATCCAAAACTAAATGACTTAAAAACACCACATAAGATGGGGTGATTCATTCAGCAGATGTTTTTATGCAGTGTGATTAGAGAAAATGAAACTTATAGATTCTATTAAACACACTCAAGATGCTAGCATAAAGTAATGAAATATAAAAAATAAGTCATGTGTGTTTGTTTATGGACATATAGAATATATGGAATGAAAGCATACATAAAATATGTACAAAGATGTTGGCAAGAGGATACATTAGTCACAAAGAGGTTATAAGGTTAATTTTCTTTTTTTTTTTCTTTTTTTTTTTTGGTTTTTCGAGACAGGGTTTCTCTGTGTAGCTTTGCGCCTTTCCTGGAATTCGCTTGGTAGCCCAGGCTGGCCTTGAACTCACAGAGATCTGCCTGCCTCTGCCTCACGAGTGCTGGGATTAAAGGCGTGCACCACCACTGCCCGGCTATTAGGTTAATTTTCAAGCTTCAATTCCATCATAGTTTTTTCTTTCTTCATGGTGAGTAATTGAATTCAACTTTCAGGGTATTGAAGTAGCAACAACCATAATAAATAAATGAATAATGTAATTGATAGTAAATTTGAAACCAAACTAACTCCAAGTTAAGCTCGATTGTTAGCTGTACAGAAATTCACTGTCATGTATAGAGTTTGGGAATGAGCAAATATTTGAGTGGTTATCTTTTAACCAGCTATGTGGTGTATTTATTTATAAATTACATAGAATAAAATAATTTTATTTTTTGAAAACAGAATACATTTTTTGGAAAAGAATAATCTTCATCATAAGATGACATAAAGGTTCTTTTTCCTTCATTACATTCTGCTTGGCTAAATTCCAAGCCCAAATCATTATCTTTGCAGTCTAAAGAACACCTGCCAACTTCCAGAGGTCTTCAGGGTTTACCTTTTAGATAATGCATTGTTTTGGTGTCTGCTCATTGTTACATGTCAGTTTATCCTATATTTCAGTACTCTGAAGCCAAATGATTCCTCACTGTGTGTTAGGAATTCATGTTTGTGTTATGCAACTGTAATGAATGTAGATATATGTAATCGCCAATGTATTCACTGGTTTTGATGACTCCTTTGCTGTCAGTGAGCTCTATTACACATGGCATATTTCAGACTTATATAACTTAATTTATCAATATTTATATAATTTAATCAGCAATATATAAATAATTTACTAGTATGTCATATTTGGGAAGACATCAGGGTAAATAAAATTTTTTACTGTGTGTCTTGTACTTTCATATATCTATTTACTCATTAGAAAAATTTTTATATAACTGAAATTTATGTAGTTGAAACTGTAAGAATTATGCCCAACCTCATGTTTTGCTATATGCATGTCCCATATTTGAATTCTATTTGCTCATAGTCTGCATTTTCACTAGTGATTTGAAATCTCTTCTAAGAAACTAATTACTGTAATAAAATGGCTTTTCTTGGGTTTTTGCTTAAGTTCCAATGACATTCAATAAGCCACTATCATTGTTGTAGTAGTTGTGACCCTGTAATAATTTTAGTATATATGATTTGACACTGAGTTGTATATAGTTCAGACTGGCCTGAAATTTCACTGTAGAGCTGAGGATGGCCTTTATCTATAGATTCATATGCCTCCATTTCCTGAGTGCTAAAATTACTGGCATGTATCACCATACCTGTACTGTGTTCTCTTTCTGATAAGCCCTTCTGAATTGAAACATTGTAGGTTGAAATATGCTTAATGATCTCAACTTTCTAAAAATAATAGCTTAGCATCCAAGAGCATGTAAAATTTTAGCATTTCATTTCTAGGTTGTATGACTGATTGGCAGTTGTGCCATGCATGGCCATAGATACTGATTACCTACCACTAACTGTGGGAAGTTAGAATTGAAAGTGCACTTTCTCCTAAACACATGCTGCTTGTGCTCCACCATAAGTTGAAACAACTCAAGTGGAACCATCACTAATTAGAGACCCTATTTTCAATGACAACTGAACTAAGAAGAAATATCATTATTCAGTAAGTGGTGGTTAGGCATAATAAGGAAGCCCCATCTCTCTTACTCTTCCAGAGCTAAGCTTTAGCTATACTTAGTGAAAAGCAGGATTTTAAAAAATTTGGAATGTTGCTTTGGAAACTGGGTGGATGATCCCTATGAGTTTGGCTTATCGCTCTGTTTCTGATTAAGATATCATGACTTAACAATGCATTGTACAGAATTTTTGAATAAATATTCCTTCATTTTCAGTACGCTGTTCATGATATTTGCATAAGTTTAAATGGTACTACTTTTAAACAAAAGAAATAAGATGTATTATCTTTGTAAGTTTCATCTACTTCATTTGAAAGGCAACATAGAGAGGCCTGTATGCTGTCATAGCAGTAAAGAATCATATTTTTCTTTTAGAATGAAAACATCTTCCTTCCATGTTTTTTCTTAGTCCAAATATGTCTCAAATTCTATAGATAGAGCCTCAGAAAAGAGGTAGGGTTGTTCAAACCATTGCAGATTCTACATAAAAACACAGGAATTGCACTATAGAATCCTGGGGAATCAGTCTTGGGATTATGCATGTTTATATTTAGTATTTCTTATTTTTTAATTAAACTCATCTCTATCTAAGAAATGCATTTTTTCATATTTAATATTGTGGACCAGTTTCTGTAAATGCAATTAAAAACAAAGACAAATAGGAAAAAACTCAAAATGGAAAGCTGTCAGCTGGTCCTTCTGCCCTTACCATTCTATGTCAATAAAAACAAAGTCATCCATGATGATCTGTGGTGATATTTTGTTTGTGCTTTAACAAATAAATCTTGTCTAAAGAACAGAGTGTAGAACTAGAGGCCGAGAAGTAGTGGCACACACCTTTAATACCACCCAGTACTTGGGAAGAAGAAACAGGAAGTGATATGACTGGGTGGAGAGGAAGTGATAAGGTGGGGTGGAGACAGAAGCTCGGCCCTTTCAGGCTGAGGAGTTGGCAAGGTAAGAAGTGACTGTGGCTTGCTCGTTGTCTCTCAAATCTTTCAGCATTTACCACTAAATCTGGTTCAGGGTTTTTATTATTAAGACTAATTAGGCTTCATGCTACATCTGGCATCTAACTTGTGGGATACAAATTCATGAAAAAGCCGCTTGCCTATGGCTTTGTATGTAACTGGAGTCACTACCCCACCAGCTAAGTTTCTGTTACAGCCTATTTGCAGCAAGCACTATAGGCTTCTGGGCTCCAAAAACTGCAGGAGTTAACTTCCCTATTGGTTTAAATATTAAGGCAACTCCATGTAGTTAAAAGGGAGGTTTATTTTGTGGGGTAACTTAGAAGTGAAGGGATAGGTTACAGGGTCTGAGAAAGGTGTAGCGCAGTCCAGCGGTGTTCTCTGGAGACCTCTGCTCAGTTTACCTCCAGCATCCAGGATCCAGGAACCAAGAGAGCCAGCACATCCGGATCTCAGGTCTTCAGGGGTCCTCTCTCGGCTCCACCTTGTAGGTGTGACAGTTACCAAAGCCTCAAAGGGGGTGGTACTTCCAGGTCAAAGCTGGACCGGCTACCTACTACACTTCCCCACATCCTCCTCCCTCCCTGCCTGTGCAGATGGCTGGCTCTTTGGCTTCTTCCTTTCTGGGTGGGTTGTGGGCTCTCCCTGGACACCGTCCTCGGACTGGTACTACACTAGGTAACTGCCTTGAAATCTGTTTGGGCTTCTACTGTTTTAAGTAGAAGCAGTCAGCCTCACATCTAAATCTTCATCACTGGCAGATTTGGTGAAACAATTGGGAATTCGTAAAGGGGAAATTAATTTAAAAAATAGAGGGTTTTTTTTCCCACATTAAAAAATGGGAAACACTATTACAATGGAGAGAGTGAGGTCTCTGTACGATAATATGCTGGACAGTTTGAAAATGGAGAAATTAAATGAGAGGATAATTAGTTTAGATGGGATTTACATAATGTCAATTATAAATGCTATCTGTTTGATCATTTTTGTTTTATCACTAAAAAAGTTGGCTAATATGAATGCCAAGATAAAAGTTTTAGAAAACTTATTGAAACAGATCATAGAGATATTCAGACCCAGGCAGAGGAAGTTAATGGAGAATCAATCTCAGCATTGAATTATAAGGTTAGAGAGGAACAACTTAAGCTTTTCAAACAGCCAACATTAATTTATTCAGGCACTTTACAAGAACTGCAAAATGATAGATATCCCCAAGGCTGTGTAAGAGCTGAATGGGACACCTGTGCAAATGTTAGATTTGAGGAGATTCAAGGAAGCAATAGTCTCATGGCATGCATTCATCTTTTGTGCAGCAGATGTTGAACTTGTGGTCAACTTGTAATAGAATAGTCCCTCAAGATTGGAGAGATTTGGTTACCAGCAGTCTTGGAGCCTGGTCCTCAATTTCAATGGAGGACCTTTTGGAAAGATGAGGCTAAGACCATTGAACAATGAGGTAGGTATAGATGTATATAAATCTCCCAAGACCAACTTCTTAGAGAGGGAGATTATGCTAGTGTAGAAAGGCAATCCCTATCTGATGACTACACCCTGGCTTTATGTCATGTAACAGCCTTGAATGCTTGGGACAGAATTTAAGAAGTAGGAAAGAAAATTTAGTCATTTATTAAAGTTATACAGAACCCAAAAGAAACCTTCACTGATTTCTTACAAAGACTGATTTCAGCAATAAATAGAATGATATCAAATTCAGAAGCTAGAGAACTAGTAAGTGAATCTCTGGCTTTTGAAGATGCTAATGAACAATACAAAAGGGTAATTAGGACATTAAAGTTAAGATCAGCACTCTTGGAGGAATGGATCCAAGATACAGTCAGTACTGAATCTCATAACCATGATGATGCTTGGATAGGAGGGGTGATTTCCAGAGGTTTGATGGAAGGTTGAAATGTCAAGTGTTTCAATTGTGTTAAACAAGGTTACTTAAAAAGGGATTGTAGACAGGGCATTCCTAGAAAAAAGGTTTTTTTTTTCTTTCTAGAACAATCCCAACAGAATGCCCCTCCTTTCTGGATTATGCAAAAGGTGTGGCAAAGGCAGACATTGGACTAATGAATGTAGATCAACAAGGGACAGATAAGGTAAGGTTTTGCTGTTGGGAAATGCCTTGAGGGACTCATGTAGGCCCCCATCTCAAATTTGGATCAGTCATTTCCTGTCATCATGGAGGAAACTCCTTCCCAGAGCAATTAGAGAACCTAATGCCTATTATAAGAAACCATACTACTCTGGATGATAGAACAGCTATAGAAGAGAGAACAAAAAATTCAGGAGAAACCATAAAGTAAATATTTTGGCAAACTTCTATAAATGAACAAAGACCAAAATTAAAGATATGAATAAATGGCATTGTCATTGAAGGTTTGGAGACACAGGTGAAGATATAACAATAATTGTACCAGTATCTTGGCATCCAAATTGGCTTCTTCATGAGGTAAATGTTCAGCTTTTAAGGATTGGAACATTATCTCAGGTAAAACAGAGCATGAGATGGGTTGAATGTATAGAGCCAGAAGGAGAAAGAGGAAAATTAAAGCCATATGTGGCTAATATAGCAATGAATTTATGGGGACATGATATATTACAACAATGGAATAACCAGATTAACATTCCTCCTATCTCAGAAACAAACCATAAATTAACTTATGTTTCTGGGGAAAATATTAGAAGGTAGTATAAAGAACAGTCATTGACCATTCAGGTTGTACAAAAATAGGGCAAAACTGCTACTGATCTTTCAAAGGCACCAACATCCTTACCTTTAAAATGGTTGATGGAAAACCTGTATGGGTCGAGCAATGTCCTTTAACATTAGTGAAACTGCAGGCTTTAGAACAGCTGATACAGGAACTGCTAAATGCTCAGCATATTGAAGAATCAGCCAGACCTTGGAATTTTCCTGTATTTGTTATTAAAATACATCTGGAAAATGGAGAATGGTAACACATCTAAGAGTTGTTAATAAGGTTATTCAGCCAATGGGCTCCTGCCAGTCTGGAATTCTTTTGCCTTCTCTATTACCTAAAGGATGGCCTCTTATAGTTATCAATTTAAAAGAATGTTTCTCTACTATACCTTTACAAGAAAAAGACAATGAAAAATTTGCCTTCATGGTGCCTATTTATAATAATTCTCAGCCTGTTGAGAGATATCAATAGAAGGTTCTCCCACAGGGAATGTTAAATAGCCCCACCCTGTGCCAATATTTTCTAATTCAGCCATTGGAAATGATACATAAGCAAATCCCTCAATCTATAGTGTACCATTACATGGATGACATCCTACTAGCTGATTCAAATGTAGATACTTTAGAGAAAATGTTCGAAGAAGTAAAGAAAATTTTGCCTTATTGGTGATTACAAATCGCCCCTAAAAGAATACAAAGAGGAAATTCTATTGATTATTTAGAATATAAAATAGGTCTAGAAAAATTTAGACCCCCAAAGGTGCAAATTAAGAGAGATCAATTGAGGACTCTTAATGACTTTCAAAGATTGCTATGAGATATTTCCCATCTATAGACCACTATTGGAGTAGAAAAATCAAGAACTGATTAATTTGTTGAAAACCTTAAATGGTGACAAGGACTTACATAGTCCAAGAGAATTATCAACTGAAGATGAGAGAGAATTGGCTTTGGTGGAAAAGAAATTGCAGGATGAACATACAGTTCATTTGGATCCAGAGCTTGATTGTATTCTAGTTATTTTACCCTCTATGCATTCTCATACAGGAATATTAATGCAGAGGGAGGACATTATTTTAGAATTGATCGTTTTACCATATAAACAGAGTAAAAAACTGAAAACCTATGTAGAAAAGATCTCTGAGTTGATTTTAATAGGAAAATTGAGACTTTGTCAATTAGCAGGAATAGACCCAGGAGAAATTGTAGTACATTTTACTAATGATGAAAGTGATAAATTATGGGCAGAAAGTGAAACTTGGCAAAGAGCTTGCAGTAATTTTTTTGGGGAGAAGTTAACAACAAATATTCCCAAAGCAAGAGAATTCAATTTATAAAGAGAACTAACTGAATCCTTCCTCACATTTTGTGTGAACACCAATATCTGAAGCCTCTACATTCTATGCTGATACAAATAAATTAGGAGAACCAGGTTACGAATCAGAAAATTTAAGTAAAGTGACTCAAAGCCCTTATGATTCTCTTCAAAAATCAGAATTACATATGATTCTAGTGGTATTAATGGATTTTACAGAACCTATTAACATAGTTACTGACCCTCAGTATGCAGAAAAAGTTGTTCTACACATTGAAACTGCTGTATTTATTCCTAATGAGTCAGGATTATTCAGTTACAAGAAATAATAAGGAATAGGAATCATCCCTTATATATAACACACATCTGCTCCAATATGGATCTGTCAGGCCCTGCAGCACAAGGTAATGAAGAAATTGATCAGATATTGATAGGAAATGTGCTGAAGGCCTCAGAAAGTCATAAAAAAATCATGCCAATAGCAAGGGTTTAAAAAAGGGTTTTTCCATTACTTGGCAACAAGCCAAAGAAATTATAAGAAAATGTCATACTTGTTCTTTACACAACCAAACTCTACTACCTGCAGGAAGTAATCCAAAGGGTACTCAAAAGAATGAAATCTGGCAGATGGAGGTGTTTTATTTTGTAGAATTTGGAAAATTAAAATATGTACACCACACCATTGACACCTATTCAGGATTTCAATGGGCAACTGCTTTGAGTTCTGAAAAGGATGATTCTGTAATCACACATTTGCTAGAAATTATGACCATCATAGAAATACCTGTACAAATTAAGACAGACAATGCTCCATCATGTCTCTAGTGAAATGAAACAGTTTTTTTGCTTATTATAATATAAAACATATTACAGTTATACCACATAATCCTATAGGGCAAGCAGTTATAAAAGATCAAATCAACCTCTAAAGGATATGCTAAACAAACAGAAAGAGGTGATAAAGACCCCCAGAATTAGATTACACAATGCTCTATTAACTTTGAATTTTCTCAGTGCTAATGGTAAAGGAACAATAGCTGCAGAGAGACATTTGATAACAGAAAAAACTATGAAATTATATCAGCCTGTATACTATAAAGATACACTGACCTCAGAATGGAAACCAGGATATGTGTTATGTTAGGGAAGAGGTTTTGCTTTTGTTTCCGTAGGAGAAGAAAGGCTATGGATATCATCAAAACTGATAAAGGTTCAATTTGAACAAGAGAGACCTCTTAATTAGAAGAGATGATAGTTCATCAACCAGCATGACCATTCAATTTTAACTAATTTATATGACTAACAAATGCTTTTCATTTGATCAGATGTAACTTGCCAAAAGGGAACCTCCCCAAAATTAGGGTTGAGGAAGGGTTTTGTTTTTTTCTTTCCAGGAGAATGAAGGCATCAAACTAAGGATTCTGAAGACCTCTGGACAAATGAGACATGTGAAGAAAAGGACAAATCATCCAGAAAAAAAAAATGTACCAAGAAAAAGAGTAAGTTGGCCTATTGATATATAACATTTTCAACAGGATAAAAATTTTAGAAATCTTCCTAAATGCTTATTTCTGTTGCTCTCTACAGACACATAAAGCAAATGATATTTTTGTAGTCCCAGTCCAGGTGGAGCTCCGGGAGTCCAATTAGCGAGAAAGGGGAGGGTCTATATGAGTGAGAATTGTTGAGACCAAGGTTGGATAAAGCACAGGGACAAATAGCCAAATGAATGGAAACACATGAACTATGAACCAATGGCTGAGGGGCCCCCAACTGGATCAGGTCCTCTGAATGGGTGAGACAGTTGATTGACTTGATCTGTTTGGGAGGCATCCAGGCAGTGGGACCGGGTCCTGTGCTCAGTGCATGAATTGGCTGTTTGAAACCTGGGGCTTATGAAGGGTAGCTTGGCTTGGCCTGGGAGGAGGGGACTGGCCCTGCCTGGACTGAGTCTATCAGGTTGATCTCAGTCCTCGGGGGAGGCTTTGCCCTGGAGGAGGTGGGAATGGGGGGTGGTCTGGGAGGAAGGTGAGGGGGGCAGGAGGGGGGAGAACAGGGGAATCTGTGGCTGATATGTAGAACTGAATGGTATTGTAAAATTAAATATATTAAAAAAAAAGAAAAGAGGTTTCATAAGCACTTGCTTTAGTGTGCTATGAATGCCTTGTTTAGACCTGACTTTAGACACAGGTCAAGAGCCACAGAGAGCAATAAAGCCTCATTATAGAAGAGTCAAAAAAAATTAAAGCTGACTTTGGAGTTGGAGTGTGGCTCACTCATCCTCTAAACCCAAGCATGCATGTTAAAGTAGCCCCTTCTCTAAAGCCAAGCATACTTGTCAAAAATCCCTGTCTCATGTCAGAAGAGCCACCTGATATGGGACAGAAGAAAAACAAAAATTAAGGGACTATTCTATTGCCATTAATTTCATAGTCTTTTGGTTTTATTTTAACTCTTTAGAACTTTTCTTAAAGTATAATATTATCCCAAAACTTATAAACTTTATATATACATATATATTTAATAATATATATTAAACTTTTTGTCATGATATTAATGGTCATATAGAATACTAATCCTAAAAAAGTTTTCATCTAGTTTTCTGTACATGATTTCAGGTTTGAGTCTCTATTAGGAATTAAGTTTTGTACTCTGGATGTACTTGACAAATGCTGATCCCTTAACGTCTTTGAGATCTGCTGCATATGACATTTAAAATGCCTAAGTTTTTAGCAGTGAACCATGACCATGCCTAACAGTGACCTTTGGAGTCTCTGAAAGGATGATGGGGTCCTACAATGATGATTCCATATGGACTATGATAATGTCACTAAGCTGAAAAACATCACCCAAAGATCAGCTTTGGACGGCAAACTGCTCAGGAGAATTTTGAGGTGGCTAGCTGAGATGATCCAGCCCCACACTTTCCCATTACACAGAGACTGGACAACAAATGATACCACTACCTCTCCAAGGACATGAGAATTAACCCAAATTTTTCTTTTCAGGGTCCCCTAAGGATGCCATCACCCCCAGACAGCAGGAAGTAAACTTAAGAATATGATGCCCACATTCCCAAGAGGTGGGGTGGGTGGTTTTTGATCTTTCTATGGGTTATGGATATTTGTCATCATTTAGGGTGGTTGGTTACAAGTTGTTATTGGTAATGGTCAGTAAAAAAGCTCAATAATGGAGTTTAGATATAGGGTTCTTGTTTTGAAAAGAAAAAAAGGGGATACAGATATGATAGGATATAAGGGTAGATTATTGAATATACTCTGAACAGAAACAGGGAGAATATACAAATAAGATAAAAAGGTAGATTATTGAATTTATTTTTATACCAAAAAAGCAACTACTAGTTTTAAATATTTTACATTGATATGGATCTTTGTACATTGATGCAAAGTTGAGATTATTATTCTTAGAACATACTGCATATACATTTCTAATTTTGTTCAATTAATTTAACAATGTAATATAAATTTCTAGTCCTTGAAATTTATTATTACCAACTATTGAGGATAATAAGGAGATGCAGGTTAGTAATTAGTCACCTATTACAACTAAACTTGTAGTCATATTAGGAATGTTTTCAAGGTTAAACAGAGATACATTTTAGATAGATAAATCATCTTTAAACACTTCAGAGAGCTACAGTACATGGCATTTAAGATGTTTTAATAACATAGGTTCTTTTTTTCATATGACAATGAAACATGTCTACTCCTGGCAGCACAAATGTACTTCAGAAAAGATGATAGGCATTGAAGAAACTTGACATGGAGTTTACTTTTTTTGTGGCAAACGTTAGCCTCTGGGCAAGAAAGTGCTCTTGCCTCTACTGCTAACAGTATG
>CABHPQ010156660.1:0-32702 GCA_902168405.1 Peromyscus aztecus | reverse complement strand
GTCTGTATCTTGCCTATACTCACTGAACCTGGAAACAATTCCACAAGGTGGGAATTCTCTTCATTTTAAGATAAAGAAATTACCTTGATTTAAGTATAAATTGAATGTACAGCATAAGTAACTTTACCTGGATGGCATGGCTTAACAGAAATGGAGTTTGCAGCAGGGTTACATTTACATCCACTAAGGTAGGCATTTGCTGCAGATTTACGTATGAAGAAGGAGACAACGAGCACACTTGGTTGCCATTAAGTCCTCTCAAAGGGTTAGTGTCCCTTTTTCACATAGACCTTCCTTAACAGTGTGTAAGGCTGCTTAGAGAGGACAGGAGCCAAACCCTAATCTAGATAGGAGTATTTAACAGGAGACAGAACCATTTACTGAGGTCAGAGCCAATCTGCATATTTAACCCACTACTCACACTGAGATCAGTGAAGCAAACGTAAACTTCTGAAAGGGGAAAACACGGGACAACTGCTGGGAGGTGTTTGCTCTGCTTCCCTTGAGTGAAAACCGCAAACTTGAACCTTACACATTTCAGAGTTGCGCTCTGATAACTCTAGTTCACACTGCCTTAATTTTGGTATTATCACATTTCCCAGGCTCCATTTGTTTCCATAAATGTTTTCTTTGTGAACTGAAGTTAGATTAATTTGGTGATTTCACAGCAGACACAGAAGCCAGTTCCAGGGAATACAACTTCTAATAGGACACTCGTCATTGTTCTAAGTACATTTTGCCTTCAGTGCTCGACCCTGAACCCAGGGCTCACACATGGCGGCCAAGTGCTTTCCCACTGAGCCACAGACCCAGCCCTCGAAGAACCATTTTTTCTTTCACAATAGAGTTGGACTTAATGATTGGTACTTTTGCGGGAAGAACTGTTGCCTTACTTCCTTGAGGACATGTTGTGGCCGTGTGTGTGTGTGTGTGTGTGTGTGTGTGTGTGTGTGTGTGTGTGTTTCCAGCTTCACCATGGGGAAGCATTGTGAAGAGGCAGCGAGGCAATACAAGTACTCACGGTTGAGCGCCGATTTCTCGCAGATGGTAAAAGAGTTGGGGGAGATAGGTTTGAAGAAGGGTTTCAAACAGCAGACACAGCGACACGATACCCTGGATCCAACAACGAGTCAGAAGAGCCAGGGTTTAGTCTTTAAATGCGAACGATGGTAACAACTCATTCAAAAACGACAATGCGTATTAATATTCTTTGTGAATCAAAACAGAGCACACCAGCGGATCTCTGACACCGCATTCAAAGGTAAATTTTATGTCATTGTGAATACACACTTGCTGATATGCTAAGCAGTCTCCTTTTAGACACAGCAGCCCTCACCCCCCACAGCTGGAGAACCCAAGGCAAACACAAACATTCTGTACAGGAAACCTGCCACTGTGTGAGCCACATACCACCCCTCAGGTCTAGCAAACTTCGTTTTCTCTGGCTGTGTTCCAGTTCCCAGGCACTTCCTGGAGCTGTGGGCATTCTGGTCCCTCTCTCCCTGTGTGTATCTTTGCCTCCAGCCTCGCCCTTTGGGAAATCATTTCCTGCTTTTCTCACCTCTTTGAATCAATCACATCAAGAAGTTATCAGACAAACATATTTGATAACTCAGAATAAAAATTTTGTTTACTAAATCTACTTTTTAAAAAAGGGCATTGTTTGTAAAGTAGAAGTAACCAACTTAAGCAAGTTTTTTTTTTTTCAAATGTATTTATTCCTTAGCAACTCTGATTAAAAGTTTTCCCACAGCAGCACAGATGACCTCACCAACCTCCCTTCTCAGATGGAGACAGCAAGCAAAGAAGGTTGGCATCTTTGTCAAGGATGAGAATCCAGACAGCCAGGTTTGTTTGTTTGTTTTTTAAATTTTTACACAGAGTGCTAAAAATCTAGTTAATAAGAGATGTTTTTCTCTCTACTCTGCAAAATATTTAAACATCACTTTCTTTTCTCTCATTGATTCCAGAAACACATTTAAAACCATAAATTACAATTTCTTGCTCTGTAATTTGAGTAGGAGACTTCTTCTGTAAGGAAAGAACAGTTTAGAGGCTGAGTTGACCCAGCTCAGGAACTTACAGAAGGGTGTGAGGAGATGGAGTGGAGTCGGAAGAAAAAGCGGACGTACATCTCCCGGAATATCTGATACAATTTGTAAGGTTCATGATACAGAAAACACAGTGGAGCAACTAAAAGAAAAAAGAGTTGGTAATACTGCATGACTAAAATGTTTAGAACAAGTTCATGAAGTGCAAAGAACAGAACAGGAAGGCATACTGCTCGTACCCACAGCAAAGTCTGTTGTCATACGTCCACTGTGTTTTAATGTTCAAAGGGAATATACGCATGTGGAAGTTCAGACAACTGCGAAACATTATAGATGTACAAGTTAGGATGCTTAGGATCCCAACCTATCATCTGACTGAGAATGGAGTGACAGAGCTGGTATGCATAGAAATGAGGCCACAGGAAAGCAACACCCAAGCATTTCTTACCCTTTTTCTGAGACAGGGTGTCATAGCCCAGGCTGGCCTTTACCCCGAGCTCCTCCGGCATCTTAGCCTTCCAAGTAGAAGTTCCTCCTTCTTTCTTTTAGTCATCACAACAACTAGAATTAGAATAACTGGTATCTGAGATTTGCAGACGGAGAAACTGAGGCACAAGGGAGCTGAGGTATTTATCCAAGGCTACAGCACAGACTTATTTCAGTGTCTGTGTTTCCATCTGTTACACCAGCTTGTTCATGTGCCCTTGGAGAAAATGAAGACCCCAACCCACAGCACATCTTTATCCTAAATCAGAGCTTCTACAAAAGATGTCATTTTCTGCACCTTTCTTGTTAGTGCATAGGTAGAAAATTTACCTTTGTATGGATTGTGTATTCATCAACCTTATTAAATTCATTTATTAATCCTCACAGATTATCTGATTATTCTTTTAGATCTTCTATGTATATAATTACAATATCTGATAACAATGGAAGTTTTATTTTCTTTCCAGTATCTGTTTATTCATTTCCTTACTTATTTATCTTGCTTTGTTTCATTGGCTATGACCTTCAAAGGACTAAACTGTACAAAAGTACCAAGGGGGCACCTTTATCAGTTTCTTAGAGACAAAGCTTTTAATATTGCTAAGTATAATATTTACTATATACTCAGGTGTTATTGATCTGAATAAAGACATTCCCTCTTATTCTTAGATAAAAGTTCTTATCACAAATATTTTGTTTATTAGTATAAACTATTCATAGAGTTTCATTATTACATTTCCATATACATATATAATGTACTTTATCAAATTCATCACCAGTTCCCCTCTGTGACTTCTTTCTGCAGTGGACAGTGGTAACTGCAGATGTTCACAACTGGTCAAAAGGATGGAAATGAGTGACAGTTGAAAGCTCAACCATGAATGGGGTACCTATGTTACCCCTCCAAGTTTCTGGAGAGAATGTAAGAGTGGAGGAAGCAGGAAGCAGTGGGAAAGTGAAGATGTGGAACACAGACTTCCTCACATCACAAGGCCGTTGCATTCTTCAATGCACAGTGGCTATGATTGCCTACACAAGATCAACATCTGATTATAGACTGGGGAGGATCGCATCAGGCTCCAACCCTCCCTGAGGATTTATATTCAGTTAATATGGGGAGGGAGCATATTCCATTTTCTTCAGTGGTGCAGCCAACTGGCAACATGCCCTTGCTTCTTGTAAAGAATTCCTCAAAACAATTCTGAGCAAGAAGACCAATGTGGAAGGAACACCATTCCAGACCTCAAGATATATTCCAGAGCCATAGTAACAGAAACGATCTGCTACTGGTACGGAAACGAACACGCAGATGGAACAGTGAGATACTTCTGCTTCCTCCAGTTCCTACTTTAAGAACTCTCTGTTCAGAGTCCTAGCCAAGTTTTTAAATGTGTCTTTGGTTGTTTGTTTTTTGACTGTTTTTTAGTTCTTCATATATTCTGGGTAGTAATCTTCTGTCTGATGTACTTCTGGCAAAACTGTCTCCCAGGCTTTGGGCCTCCTCTTCACTTGATTGTGAAGTGATTGAAGAAAAACAATGGAATAAAACAGAATACCCAAGTAAGAGTAACTACAGCCAACTAATATTTGACAAAGATGCCAATCACATACACTGGAGAAAAGACAGCATCTTCAACAAATGATGCTGGAAGAACTGGATGGCTGCAAGAAGAAAAATAGATCTGTATCTATCACCTTGAAAAAAGCTAACTCCAAATGGATCAAAGACCTAACTGTGAAACCTGAAAACTGAAATTGCTACACAAATTACTACCCGGGATGTATCCTACTCGACTTAGGTGTATGAGTGGACTTTGTGAATAGGACCTCATCTGCCCAGGAATAAAGTCCAACAATTGACAAGTGGGAACTTACAAAAATAAAAGGCTTCTGCACAGCTAAAGGAACAATCAATTGGGTGAAGAGGAGGCCCCCAGAAAGGGAGACAATCTTTGCCAGAAGTACATCTGATAGATTAATATCTGGAATATATAAAGAACTAAAAAACAAAGAGTCAAAAACAAAACAAAGAGACACATTAAAAAATGGGCTAGGGATCTGAACAGAGCTCTTAAAATAAGACATATCTTAAATAAGAAATATCAGACGTTTACCTTATCCCAGTCAGAATGGGGAGGACCAACAAAACAACTGACCAAAAGTGCAGGAGCAGCTATTGGGAAAAGGGAACTTCATTTACAGTTGGTGAGATTGCAAATGGCCCCCACACTCTAGAAAACAGTGTGGAGAACTCTCAAAAAGCTAAAGTCAATCTACCACATAACACAACTACACTACTCCTTGGCATATGCCCAAAGGACTAACTAGACATCTTACTCCACAGATAATTGTTCAGCCATATTCACTGATGTTCTATTCACAATAGCGAGGAAATGGGAAAAAAAACAAATGCCTGTCATATGATGGATAATGAAAATGTGGTAAACATATACCATGGAATACTATTCAGTTGTAAAGAAAAACAAAATCATGAACTTTACAGGTAAATGGATGACCTGGAAAAGGTCATACTGAGTGAGATAATCCAGAACCAGAAAGACAAGTGTTGTATGTCCTCTCCCATCTGTGTCTCCTAACTCTATAGATATTCAGGTGTGCTCCTGTAATCTAGAGTAACTGCAGAAACCAGGAAAGTAAAAAGGGACCAGGGAAGATGGATCAGAAGAGAGGGAAAAAGCACGGTACAAGTGATGTGAAGAGGAAAATGGTTAAAGAGTATGGGGGGAGGGGCGCTACTTGGAAAGGGGAAGGATGCCAATACAGAAAGAGTGGGAATGAAGAAGGTAAAATAAAAGTAAGGATGTCTGGAAAACTCACAAGGAATCATATTACTATCTATTTACTGAAGTTTCATATAATACATATAAGTTTATGTGTATACATCTGTAAATTAAATATTTTCCTACATAGGCTGACAATGAGCCAAAGACTAACAAGAACCCCAACACCAGGCATGAGAAGCTCCCTTTCCAGTTGTTGGTCATGGTAGTTCAAGACACTCCCCCAAATTGTAGGCTACTGCTGTTGCCGCTAGTTATCTCCCAGAGGTGGAAGGTAAGTCCCTATTGCTGAAGACACCATGCACTTCAGACACAGGTTTCAGATGATCCAAGCTGAATCTGCCTGAAAACCTTCTCCCTGAGGTTTAGATTTCAAAAAAGCAGAAGGTGCCATATAAGCTTCCAAGGGAGGGAATCCAATAATAGTTCTACCTACCTATGACACCTATGGACAACAACCAGTACACACAATAGCCCTACGAGTGCAGTAGTGGCAGGCTTATCTGGGCAGTAACCAAGAGCTCTCTCAATGGACTTAAGGCCCCCTCAACAGGAGGGAAATCATGCCTGGTACTGGAAACCTAGTCAACTATGCAGGGCAGTGAGGTTAGGGATGCTGGTGGAAAAGCTACCATTAACCCTTTACTAAACCAGCAAAACCCCTAACTACATCCTAAATATCTGTCCTTATATCCATAGATAAGTATAGCTCTCACCAAAGAAACTTCTCTTTACAATAGATGGAGAACATTATAAAAAAAAAACTACCATCAATAAAAACACAAAAACAGAGAACAAGTGATAGTGGCACCCAACTGATACATCTACAACACAACTCCTGCACCACGCTGGCTCAAGGATGATCGTAGAAAAGGGGGCAGGAAGATAGTAAGAGCCAAAAGAACAGGGAGTCTGCCGCAAGCCTGGCTCTCCTAGAAAATTCAGGGAAGAGCTGAACAAGGAAGGCACCAACAGACATGGCAACATGGAAAGGGCAAACCTCATGGGGCCTCAGCGCTAGACAACGAACGACAGGCAACTAAGGAACGCTGAGGGCGGGAGAAACAGTCCTCCTGAGTGAAGCGGCCCCCGTTAGTTATCCAATCCCACGTAGTCAGCCGTAAAATCATACACATCCAGGTAGCATCAGATAGACTGAGCAGGCTGTATTTACATAACAGAAATGAAAGAAAACGAGGTTACAAATTGGAGAAAGAGAAAGGTGTGTTTGGGGGGCCATGGGAGGAATTGAAGGAAGGAGAGGGAGTGAGGGAATGGTGAAATTATACTTTAATTAAAAAAAATTGTATGCGTATTTGTGTGTATACATACAAGTGTGTGCAAGTACACGCACGTGAAGACCAGGGGTCAATGTTGAGTGTCTTCCTTTATCACTTCCCACATTATATCGTGAGACAAGGTCTGTCGTCAAATGTGGAGTGTACAAACTGGCTAGCCTGGCTCCGAAGATCACCTGTCTTCATCTCCCCCCAGTGCCTGTCCCTCCCCAACTCCACCCCTCGTGCTCGGGTTAGGGATGAGCGCCACATGCCCACATGCCGGGCTGCTATGTGGCTGCTGAGGGTCAGAACTCGGTCGCCATCATACTTTGTGGCAGGCACTTTATTGACTGTGCCATCTCTCCAGTCCTCAAGAACTTTAATTTTGGAAGTTAAGTAAGTAAAACATAAGATGACTTCTCAACATCTTTAATCAATTCACTTTGAAAGCAAACATTTGAATGATGTCTTCCTACTACTGGTTATATTAAATGTTTTATGGTCTCAAACTCACTATGAGGCAGAAGAGGACCTTGACTTTCTTTCTTCTTTTTTTTTTTTTCCCGAGACAGGGTTTCTCTGTGTAGCTTTACGCCTTTCCTGGATCTCACTCTGTAGACCAGGCTGGCCTCGAACTCACAGAGATCCGCCTGCCTCTGCCTCCCAAGTGCTGGGATTAAAGGCATGTGCCACCACCGCCCGGCTGATCTTGACTTTCTGATCTTCCTCCCTCTACCTCCTGTGTGCTGGGATCATAGGCATGCACCACATGCCTTTTGTTGTTGTTTTGTGATGCCGGGGAGTCCTGCATGCTAGGTAAGCTGGCTACCACCTAAGTTACATTCCTCAGCCCCTGACATATCAAAATAGCTTCCACCAACTTAACATGCTCCTCGGGCCAAAGATTCATTTTGGTAACAAGTGCTAAATGATGTTTTCTTTTGCATCCAGTTATTGTCAGTTAAGCACACTGTGGGATGTCAGAAAACGCTAATCACGGGGACCAATCTGACCACACGATTCTACTATGCTGACAAACAATGGCACATTTTCCAGGAATTTGAGCATAAACAATGCAAATATATAAAACTGAATCTCTAAATATTAATTTTTAACAAAAAATGTCTGGCTTATTTGTAGTGTTTTCATATGGTACAAACTGGGTTGGGCTCTATAATACCTTGGTAAACTCTGAGGACCGTGGATGGACACTGAGTAAGCAGGGAAACCAGTGGAAAAATTTAGCATTCTTCTTTTTCACAAAGTGAACAGAAAAGTTATAAAAATATTGTAATTGCTTGTGCACAAAGCTTCAATTATAAGCCTAAAGCACAGTCTGCACCGTGAATGATAAATTCAGTGAAGTCAGCATTTCATATGGCAAATTCTACGTTTTCTGTAGGGCATGCGAGGAACAAATTACTTTCAGGAGAGTTAAAATATATATTAATAAACGAATTACTTAGAAATAGAGAAAACTCACACATAGTACATATTTTATATAGATATATGGTTGACAGCCAAAGAGGTGTGCCCTTCCATTTCAAAACTAACATTTGCAATTTATCAAAATACATTGCTACTTCCAGAAATAGCCCAAACTAAAGCATTCCATATATCTAAAAATTATAATTCATGCTTTAATTGTAATAAGTTGTTAATAAAACTTCAAAATGAATAACTGGAATTTATTTCCAATTTCCGATGATTAAAGAATAGGACATGAACTTAAGGGACAGGAAGTGGAATGGAGGAGCTGGAGGGAGAGGGGCATAAATAATGTAAATATAGTAATCATGCAGGAAAGTCTCAAAAAATTTATTTTTATTAATTAAAATCTGCAACCTCCAACTGAAGATTTTATAGGTTCTGAGATTATTAACAACCATTCTAATGCAGAAATGAAGAATGAGCTTAAAAATAAATACATTTCCATAAACATAAATAATACAAAAACTTCTACAAGTAATCAGTATTCAAGGCACCACAATATTTTGTTGAATTTCCTGAAAGAGCAGCAAAACAGCAAACCATGAATCTATTACATATGACATGTAAAAAGTAAACATGACCGAAATTTTGATTTCATGCATATTTCCCTACTTGGTTCTTCCATAAAAAGAAATTTATTCATTAACTTTTAAAGCAACATAGATGTGTGGTGGAACTTTACCAATGAAATGATAATGGCTATGTACTTACAAGACTATCTATAAAAATGAGGATCAGAAGACAGTTTAAACTAGTACATTTTGAGTGGATTTTGAAAACAGATAAATACTGTGATTTGTAAAATGAAGAAACTGAAATGGCCAAGTGCTAACTACTTTGAGATGGTTTGCTGTGCTGGAACACTGGCACCATTAACTGGCTGCTGCTAATGTCTTCACGGATGCCTCCCATTTCCTAACGCAGTATATGTGAACTCTTCATCAAATATTTTGCATCATTTATTTCCTTATCAAACATTTCTCTCTTAGGTGTATCAGTGTGAGCCTACTTAAGTGATCATGAACATGAATGGGCAGAGTTTGAGTCTACTAAAATCTGCCAGGTGCCTAATCCTTCATGGCATCAAGTAGACTTCAATTCACTTGTGTTTGTTTATCTGTTTTTGCTTGTTTTTAGAGACAGGTTTTTTTTTTCTGTGTGAGTAACAGTCCTAGCTGTTCTGGAACTCACTCTGTAGACCAGGCTGGCTTCGAACTCACAGAGAAATGCCTGCCTCTGCCTCTCCAGTGCCAGGATTAAAGGAATGAACCACCACCACCTGGCTAAACATTTTTTATTTGGAAAATGTTGAAACTTGGAGCTATTAAATTAAATAATAAAATTCAGACATTATTTATTGTCAAGGGCAAAGTTTATATTCTTAACCTCTTCATGTTTCTTGTTTCAGATTCCTTACAATCTTATAAAAGTAATATGCCAGAGGTTCACTATAATACTGCAAGTTTATAAAATAGAGCACACTCTCACTCAAGCCTGTGAGCAACACCATCTGGACAGCACAAGGTGAAGGTCCTCTAGGTCCCCTGCACATTTCTTACTGTATACAACTTTGAAAAGTACTTTCTGTCATTCATAATGACTTTGATTGTCAATGTGGAAGTATTTTTTTTAAGATATTGGTATATTTCTTGGCTTGTGTTAAAATGGTAAAATATTTAATTATTTCTGTGTATCCTAAAAGTCATGGAGAGAATAAAATAGATGCCACAAGTTTAGGTAACTCATGAACACTTACAGTCTAAGTGACATCATGAAGTATAGTGTATTCTTCCTCTTGCCAATCTTTGTTGAACGTTCACTATTCCTCAATGACCTGGAAGGCCCCCACGGCCTCCGAGTTCTCAGGCCTGTACATGGATTTCCCTAAGGATGAATGAGTGCTCCCACAGAGCCAACAGAAGGCATACCAAGAGTCCAGAGAAATCATGAGTCACCAATCACGCTGTCCCTTCCTTCAGGTTTTTTCGGACATAATGGTTTTTAGAGGGTTAGTGCAGAAATTGATGCAACCTGATTTTGAACTTACTAGAGTTAAATATTTTAATGAAACAAATTATACATTTTGATCATGTTTTCTCCTCCCCCGATTCCTTCCAGATCCTCCCCACCCAATTTTATGTTCATTTTCTCACCGGGGGTGGGGGGGAGATTCCTTACAACAACCCAAAAACAAAACTTAAAACAAGTAAGCAAAAGACCAACAAGACCAAAAATGAAAAAAAGAAGAAAACTGAAGCAAAAAGCCCATGAAAATCCTACTGAATTTATTAGGTGTTGGCCAATTACTCCCAGACATGGGGCCTACCCTGAACTGTGGCTGATGGCCAGTGACGCTCCACTGGGGGAAAGTGATTTTCCCTTTGCCAGTAGGTATCAATTGCAGATAACTTCTTGGTTAGAGGTGGGAGCCCATATCCACCTGCCCTGCTCAGTGTCGGGACCCCATCTGCCTTGAACTAGGTGTAGGCCTTGTGTATGTTGCCACAGTCTCTGTGAGTTTCTATGTGCATCAGTATTATTGCATCTTGGAGTCATCCATCACCTCTGGCTCCTACAATCATTCTGCCTCATCTTATGCATAGATCCCTGAGCCTGGGAGGGCGGGGGTTATGAAGAATCCCATTTAGGACTGAGTGCTCCAAGGTCTCTCAGTCTCTGCACATTGTCCAGTTGTGGGTCTCTGTGCTGATTCCCATCTATGCAAGAAGAACCTTCTCTGATGGAGGCTGAACAAGGCACTGATCTATGGCGTAGAGCAGCATGTCATAGGGATTATTGTATTGCTATGTTCCTTTAGCAGAACAAGGTAATAGCTTTTCCTCCAGGCCCATGATCTATGTCATCTCAGGTTCTTGGCCACTTAATAAGCATCAGGTAAGAGTTCCATCTCATGGCCTTAAATCCAATCAAAAGGTGGTTGTTTCCTCCCTATGGAAGAGGAGGTGGAAAGAGTATAAGAACCAGAGGGGATGGAAAACACCAAGAAAACAAGGTCCTCTAAATCAGTATGAGCAAAGCTCATATGAACTCACAGAGATGGAAGCAGCATGCAAAGGGCCTGCACAGGTCTTCACCAGGTCCTCTGTGTATATACTATGGCTTCCAGTTTAGTGTTTTTATGGATTCGATTCCTGAGTGTGAGAACACGTGAGTCTCTGATTCTTGTACCTTCTTTGTGGCTCTTTTCCTTCTGTTGGTTTGTCCTGCCAACTTTAATGTGATAGTTCTTGTTTTATCTTATTATATTTTGTTATATTTTAATATTATCTCTTAGAAGTCTGTTATTTACCAATGAGAGACAGAAAGGGAGTAGATCTGGATAAGAGAGGAGGTGAGGAGGAACTTGGAGAAGTGGGCAGGGGGAACTGTAAGCAGGGTAAATTATGTAAGAAAATAATCTATTTTCATAAAAGAAAAAAAAAAAGAGTGGTTGGTTCTTCCCATAACATTTGCGCCACTATTTCACTACCGTACCTGACAGGCAGGTTACTGTTGTAGATCACAGGGTTTGTAGCTAGGGGATAGCGATGATTATCTTTCTTCTCTGAGAGTGAGAAGGCTACCTTCCAACACAATAATGGTAGTCATTATTGAAGCTTCTAGGTAGGCACAGCTCAACATTTCCATGTTTGATGATTTAATTAACTGTTGTCTTCAGCAGTAGGGCCTTACCATCAGATTGTAGAGAGCAACCAATAGCCTTGACAATATCCTATGATGTTTGTGGGTTTCCAGGGATCTCCTTTGGCCAATGATGCAACAAGACGTAACCTATTCCTGCTCTGAAGGTTTACGGTGACACAAGATGGCTAGCTGGCACACTGTCTCCCCCATTATTTGGTGATTTCATTTATATTCCTTTTATATATGCATTGTGTTATATAATTTAAAGTATATTGATTTATATATTAAATTTATATTTATATATTAATTTACTATATATAAATATATATTCAACACAAATATATTTATGAATATAAATATATAGGTATGTGTAGCATGAATCTTAGAGAGTCTTGTTAATAAAATCAAACCCGGAGCCAGGTATTGGGGTGAACACTGGAAGATCAGAGAGACAGAACCAGCCACAGCTACCTCACCTCGCTGGATCCTCAGCTGGTCTTGTTTCCTCAGACTGGAGGCCTCTGAGTCCTCATCCAGAATGGGTCTCAGCTGAACTGTGTTGCTAGAAGCCTAAATGCTTAACCAGCCAAATGCTTAACCAGCCAAGCGCTTCTAGTTTCTGGTCCTCAAGCCTTATATACCTTTCTGCTTTCTACCACTACTCCCTGGGATTAAAGGCTTGCTTTCTGGGATTAAAGGCGTGTGTCACCATGCCTGGCCATTTCCAATGTGGCCTTGAACTCACAGAGATCCAGAGGGATTTCTGTCTCTGGAATGTTAGGATTAAAGGCGTGTGCTACCACTGCCTATCCTCATGTTTAATATTGTGGCTGTCCTGTTCTCTGACCCCAGATAAGTTTATTAGCATACACAATATTTTGGGGAACAAAATACCACCACAGGTATGTCTATTTCAGAAATCTTCTATAGTAGTAGGTATCCATATAGATTTTCAAATGGCCTTTAATATTAATTGGCCTTCCCCATATTCCTTCCTTTACTCCTCTCTTCCATCCCCTCCCTATTTAATCTTCCTATTCTAGTTTCCCTTTGACTCTCCATAACACTGTATTGGAGGTTCTCTCCTCCCCCCAGTCCCTTACTAGTTACCTAACCTCTGTGGTTATTTGGATTGTAGCATACTTACTGAAGGCTTAAAAATCTAAATCTACATATAAGAGAAAATACACAGTATTTGTCTTTTGGTGTCTAGGTTATCTCATGCAGGGTAATTCTTCTACCTACAACCATTTACCTACTAATTTCATAATTTTATTTTCTTAACAGCTGAATTCTGTCCCACTGTGTAAATATAGCACATCTTCATTATCTATTCATCAGTTTATTATATCAGGACATATTTCCAATTTCTGGCTGTTATGAATACAGTAGCAGTGAACATGGGTGAGCAAGTATCTCTCTGTAGTAGGATAGTCCTTTGGGTATAAACCCAAGAGAGGCATAGCTGAATTCTGAGACAGATCTATTCCAGCTTCCTGGGGAATCACCATACTTAAATTTCCATAGTGGTTGTAGCAGTTTGCACTCCCACCAGCAATATATGAGTGTTCCCCTTTCCCCATATCCTTGCCAGCATGATCTTGTTTTATTGATCTTGGCCATTCCATCTGGGAAGATCAAATCTCAGAGATGCTGAACATTTCTTTAAGTGTTTCTCAGCCATTTGTTTCATCTTTTGAGAACTCTCTACTTAGCTCTGTATCCCATTTTTAATTGGGTCATTGCATTCTTGATGTTCAGAACTTTCAGTTCCTCGTATATTTTAGATACTATCTCTCTATCAGATGTGTAACTGGCAAGGATCTTTTTCCATTCTTCAGGCTGCTTCTTTGCCTGAAAGATGGTGCCCTTTGCCATATAGAAGCTTCTCAGCTTTGTGATGTCTCATTTATTTATTTATTTGTTTGTTTGTTTGTTTGTTTGTTTTCGAGATAAGGTTTCTCTGTGTAGCTTTGAAGCCTGTCTTAGAACTCTCTCTGTAGAGAAGGCTGGCCTTGAACTCACAGAGATCTGCCTACCTCTGCTTCCTGAGTGCTGGGATACAAGGTGCCGCCTGGCATGATGTCCCATGTATTAACTGTTGGTCTTAGTGCTGTGCTGTCAGTGTCCTGGTCAGAGTGTCCTTCCTGTGACAATGAGTTCAAGCCCATTCCCCCTTTCTCTTCTATCAGAGTCAGGGCATCTGGTCTTCTGCTGAGGTCCTTGATCCATCTGGAGGTGATTTTGTGCAGGTGATGAGTATAGGTCTATTTCTTTCTTCTACACGTAGCCATCCAGTCTGATGAGCACCATTTGTTGAAGATGCTGTATTTTCTCCAGCGTGTATTTTTTTACTTCATTGTAAATAAACATTGTATCCACAGCATGTGAACCTAGTTTGGGTCTTCAGTTTGATTCCATTAATCAGTGTGTCTGGTCTTGTCCCAATCCCATGCTGTTTTTATTACTATAATAGAGCTAAATACTAATGTGTCCTTAGTCCATTAGATTAGATGGCAAAGCTCACAGCAGCCTTCACAGTGTGTTTTAATTCTCATCTGCTGAGAAATCATTACCTGAACAGTTCTGATCTTTGTTATTAATTTTCTTAATTAGAAACATAAAAATACTGAATTTAATGTTTAAAATATACATAGTACGTTAAGCTTGTATGAATGGTGAGATATAAAGCATTATCATTATGTTTAAATTTCGAAAACATAACAAAAATGGTGACTATATCAAGCCCAACTTACCATACATGGAAAATCCATGGAAAGGGATTACACCTGCAAAGTAAAAAGAGTATTGGTCACACACCTCTGCTTCATGCCGGAAGTTACAGGATCAAAACTGCCAATGGAGATGTTTCTAGCTGTCTTCTTCTACTTTGTTTGAAATGTCAGAAAGACAGTGATTGTAACCAATAACAGTTGTTTTAACACTCTTAGAAAAGGAAACTAGACATTTTCAAACATATATCCAAGACTGAGTAAGCAAGGAATTAGCCACAAGGTGACTGTGGAAAACTACAGTGGCCTTTGTCTTAGGCAGGGAGCTAGAGAGGAGAGAGCTGACGACCTGCCCTTGCCTTGGTATGTGTGTCCAGGTACGTTTAGAATGCAGCTTTGTGCATGAACATCCTTTACTGCAGATGCTTGTTCCCACTGTGTCGGGAATTAAGGCGTTATCCTTTCCTAACGATGACTTGGGCACTAGCAAGAGTCAACTTACTATCATCCTCAAAAGCCCAGGGTTAAGCTTTAATCATAACAGCATTTGCATTACAGTTTGGACCTTTTCCCTTGTGGCCTTCTCATAGGAAGATATGCCCTATAAAGGAGATAGGGTTCACCATGATTTGCAAAGGGGTAAAAAGGTTACCTTATGTCTATGGATAAACATACCACAAGCTTCATAAATATTTATAAAGCAGTAAAAAAAATTGATAAGGTAGCACCCAACTGTCTATTCCCATCCCTGCCCTCACGCCTACCCTCACCCCCACCCCTACCCCACATATACAGATTTGGGTCAGCCTGCTCCAATCTCTCCGGGTTGTACTATCATTTGACATTGCTCTGTAAATTAACTTCTGCCACTGTCTGTATCTCTCAGCTAGATTCTTTCCTTTGGAAAGACCAGAATCGAAAGGAAATCTTCATCTGATGAGACACGCAATTAATTTTCTATTGAGATGGTAGAGCAAGAAGAACTGAATATACATGATTACAAAAACCAGAATCAAGCCGTAAAGGTTGGCCATGGGACTAAATTTGAGAACCACCACGATGATCTTAAAGTCAGGTGTTAATGTTTCTCCTCAAACAACTACATCCAGCTAACTAGAATCCAGTCTGCCAAGGACCAGTGAGACTTTCAAGGCACTTTTTGTAAACATCACTCTATAGAAATTACAAGTATTTCATCAGTTTTACTCATAATTACATCTTGGGAGTGACTTAGGAGACACATTGACAGGGCTGTATTATAAATTCCTATGGTATAATCATTGGCAAAAATTTTACACAAGTCAGGCCATGGTGGCACATGCCTTTAATCCCAGCACTCAGGAGGCAGAGCCAGGTGGATCTCTGTTAGTTCGAGGTCAGCCTGGTCTACAGAGTGAGATCCAGGACAGGCACCAAAACTACACAGAGAAACTGACTAAAAAAAAAATTACACAAAATCTACATTGTTTACAAAGAAAGACCCAAATCTTAACTTTAGCACACTAAACATTTTGCTATATTCTATGAAAAATTGGGATTTGCATAGCCTTGGTTCTAAAGAGAACATCTGTAATATATACCATTGAGTATCTTACATGCACTAAATCAGTTTATCAATGCACTCTAGAAAAAAATTCAAGTTTATATTTATTTATTTTGAAGTATAGAAATGCTGTGTTCTTCTAACCAGTCCTGGAAGGCCATCTAGACTAGGTTATAAGAAACCCCAGCTGGTTCTCAGCCTAAAGCATGCCCAGCAATAGAGGACATGGGCCACTGCCAAGGCATCTTCGTGGGCAAGTTTCTCATCTGGTTCGATCTCCAACTACCTCTAATGATTACTTCTTTTTCTTTTACATTTTTTATTCATTTTTACATACCAACTACAGTTACCTCTCCTACCCCTCCTCCTGCTCCTTCCCACCCTCCTACCCTCTACCCCCCTTGAGGAGGGTACATGGGGAGTCAACAAAGCCTGGTACATTCAGTTGAGACAGGACCAAGCCCCTCCCCCTGCATCAAGGCTGAGCAAGGCATCCTAACACTCCTCCACTGCTGGTGGGAGTGAAAACTTGTACAGCCACTTTGGAAATCAGTATGGTGACTTCTCAGAAAATTGGGAATCAATCTACCTCAAGACCCAGTGATGCCACTCTTGGGCATATACCCAAGGGATGCTCAATCATACCACAAGGACATATGCTCAACTATGTTCATAGCAGCATTATCCCTAATAGTCAGAACCTGGAAACAACATAGATGCCCCTCAACCGAAGAATGGATTAAGAAAATGTGGTACATATACACAATGGAGTACTACTCAGCAGAGAAAAACAATGACAGCATGAGATTTGCAGACAAATGGATGGAACTATAAAATATCATCCTGAGTGAAGTAACCCAGACTCAGAAAGACAAATGTCTACCTCTTATTCCTAATTCTGATCATGAAAGTCACACGCAACATGTCTAATTTGTTTTCTAACACACAGGGAAATGTTCAGAAATATTTACTCTCACCCTAGCCCTGTTACAATTGGGGACCCACAAAGGCTCTGTGAGGTTCTTGAATGGTCTGGCTCCCCTGACTTATTCTCATCTAAAAGTTTATGACCAAAACCTCTAAGTGTTTTCGTCCCCACACAGCCACAGCTATGACAGTGCATCTGGACAGCTGTTTTTGGACCCGAGGAGCGGCTCTCCTCTTATCTGCTACATTTCTTCTTTGGGGAATCACTCCAGTTGGAGATAACTCTGGGTTTGCATGGTTATCTAATGTGTTTGCTGTTCTCTCTGACACATACTATCCACGTCCTCATCTAAGGCCACATAGAAACGGTGAAGAGGAAAGGGTGAGGACAGCACTGTCACTAGACCACCTTCCAGTGGGCTCCAGCTCATTAGCCAGAGCCCTTGCAGGCAGTGAAGAGCGTGCTGAGGGAACAGCAGAGTTGGCGGCTAATCCTGTTTTGTCATTTAGAGCTTTTTATGTCTTTCAGTAAGGTTCTTAACTTCTGTGAGCTTCATTTCCCTTATCCCCAAATCAGAGAACATGCTAGAACCTACTTTACATGATTACATGAGACAATGACTGTGGTCCAGCCATCAATAGAGAGTTAAATGCTTGAGTTTATAATAAACGTATAAGCAGTCACAAAACGATGTCTTATTTCTTTAAAAACAATATAATAAAAACATTACGATGGGAATGCAGTTATTCTTTTGAGCTAGTCCTCCAGAGCCCCCAGAAGTCAGGCAGCATAGCTCTTAGGAGTCCCACATCCCTTCCTTCGGTGTCTCAACTCACAGCACGCGGCAGGGTTCTAAGTCATTGTCTACCTTGGCTGTTTCCGGGCTTTCCAGGGTTCTATTTGTCTAGCCACTCTGCTTTGAAAACGCTCTCACTTTTAACACCCAGCGGACCTTCCATCCCCTGCATGAGAAGGCCGGCATCACTGGCATGGACTCTGACCTGGCTGTGGTTTATATTCACTTTTCTCACTCACATTCTCAGCAGGAAGACATTTCCCTTTCCTCTCTTGGATCACTAAATCCTGGTCCCTTAAAGTCTGCAGCTGTTAGCAAGCTAATTCTGCTCCACAACCTGTTTATGTTTGCCTTGTGAGCAGAGAATGGCTTTTTTCTTTTCTTTTCTTTTTTTCTTTTTTCTTTTTTTTCTTTTTTTTTTTCTTTTTTCTTTTTTTGGTTTTTCGAGACAGGGTTTCTCTGTGTAACTTTGCACCTTTCCTGGAACTGGCTCTGTAGCCCAGGCTGGCCTCGAACTCACAGAGATCCACCTGCCTCTGCCTCCTGAGTGCTGGGATTAAAAGTGTGCGCCACCACTGCCCGGTGACTTTTGTATTTTTAAGGATTATTTATAAAAACAAATAATAACATGGAGCAGAAAGACGGTGGCCAGAAAAACTGAAAATAAAATATTGACCATCCAGCTGGTTAGAGGAAAAGTCTGCCAATCTTGCTTTGGAATCCTGTCCATCAAATTATCCCTTCTCCCCTCCATGCATATTATTCAACAAGTATCTGCTGAACTTCTAGTACGTGCTGGATGCTAGTCTAAGGACTGCACTGACCTTTTGTTAGGGAAAAATCCTAAGTTCCTACATTCTGACAGGGATAAGTAAGATCAAGAAAAACAGCAGACTGAAGAGGGGTGAGGCAGATAGCCAGGCCAGGGGAGAGGAAGCCACAGAGGCTGTACAGGTAAGCTTTGAGTGGAGGGATTGGAAACGCTGACCGTCAACTGATGGCTGTGAGGAGGAGAAAAGTTCACTGTTCACACGCAGTCTAAGGTGGCTGGCGGTGGGTCTGCTCTTTACTTCTACTATGGGGGCACAGAGGTTCCTAAGTTTTTGTAACTTTAGTTTCCATAGAAACTTTTCAAAGATTTTACACACACACACACACACACACACACACACACACACACACACACACACCCCTATACATCTTCTCACACATCATCCAAAGTCCACTTTCTTCCCCAGACACCCTTATATGAGGAAGTCTATTTTCTGCGTATATGGTCATAACTTCTGATCACCAAATCTCGGGTCTCTCTGCCTGTCATGACTAAGTTAGCTTCCAACAACTGAAGCATCTTCTCAACCTTGACCTTACCATGGCAATGATGACCTGGCCAGATCAGGCTGTTTCCCCCAAACTTGAGTTTCCGTGGTTTGTTTTCTGTGGCTCTTCTGCTCATTCCTAACCTCAGCTGCCTTCCAAGACTGTCATATTTACTTCCATTCTCTCTCAGAATTATCATTATTACTCTTTAATTGAAACTGTGAAATCCCAGAATCCTGCCTCCTTCTGGATGCTGTTTCTATGAATGCGCAGCCATCTCCTGACAAGCAGGAAAGGAATCTTTAGGCTACTACTGCTTCCTAGTTCTCCTTTGGATCTGGAACCCAATGTAGTATGTTTCTCTTTCTGGTCAGCTGTGCACTTGGCTACACCAGCAACATCATTCTTTTTGCCTACCCTACAAACATGACTCTTCTTCCCCAGTGGACAGCCTCCCCTTTAGCCTTTGGGTGGACAGGGCTACAGGCAATGGCATTCTCCTCCAGCCTTACTTACTTACTCTTCAAGGATTTTTAAAAAATATCACATTGTTTGAGAACCTATACAATGTATTTTGATCATATTTAGCAACACTCTAGAATCATCTCCCAACATTCCTTGACTTCTCACCCCACCAGTTCATCACAGAGCACTCCTGTCCCAGCTGACTTGCTCTGACCGACTGAGGTACCACTTTTCTCTGTGTACCCAGGCAACACTATGCAAATCCAGCTCTATCACTGTCTACAGACATGGAGGGAAGTTATTGAACCTATTTATTCTTCCAGAACTCTCTCAGGCTAAGGACAGTGGCCCTGGGCAGAGGACTCTGCTCTGACGATACTCCCTACACCAAGTTCACGTCTCTTTTGAGTAACCATCCCACACTTCCAGGCCAAATTCCCTGAAGCCAGCTCACAAGGCTTACACGTTCTTTTCAGTCCTGATGGATGTACATTGCAGGACAGAGAAGTGGTCCAGGGGAGGGTCACTGTGGAAGCAAGAACAGGAACACAATGTGCTCTAGGGACTGCTGAGGAGTCAGAGAATCCAAACCTGGCCTTCCAGGTTGTTATGAAGATGTCTGTGTCCAGGAAGAAAACACAGAAAGTTTGACCAGATTACCGCATTGATTTACAACTTATAATATTTAGATTTATGGTAGATGGATCCTGTGAGGGTTATGGATAGACCAGCTTTCATATAAAGTGTTGCCAATGGGATGGTTAGGGAAATAAGATAATGTATGTAATGCAACACAGTACTTGAGAGAAGTCAGTAATTAACACAAGCCATTTTCCTTCTCTTATCTCACTGTCCTATAATTCATTTTTAGAAATATAAATCCTTTGAGCATAGGAACTACTTATTACTTATCTGTCCACTAAGATAAGCACTGTGCCAAGAAAATAAATGTGCCCATTACATGCTTTTAGAAAGAGTGTAAGGAGCCTAGAGAGCCTGCCTCCGCTATTTCTAAACCTTTTATTTAGTTACCTTACATCCGGGACCTGTAATTGGACTCTATGAGCTCTTACCTGTGGTTCTGCAAAGCCTCCCAATTTCTGCTCCTCCCTCCAAATGCTCGAGTCACTAACCAACTTTTGAAATTGTTCAAGTTGTCTTCTGAAATACTGCTCAAACTATGAGGAAGGCCTCTACATCCGGGGCTTCCTGCTGCCCATTCGTCCATCACCACATGTCACCTCAGACTATGAGGAAGACCTCTGCATCCACGGCTTTCTGTTGTTCATTCATCATCCACTGAGTCAGCTGAACTTCTATTTGTTGAATTAACTGATACTTAGATACCTACTCTGAAGCCTCTAGAAAGGTTAAAATAAGTGAGATACAGACTCTTCATTACTAAAATTCAAATTCTGCTTCTGTTACTTTGGTTAAATGTCTACAGAGGGAAATTCAAACCTCTGACTTGGCCCCGCAACCTGAGATACATCTGTTTCTTCTTTAATGTACGATCCTGAGTCCGGAGCCTCTAAGGTGTAGCAAACTAGATTCACCATCCAGTGTACTTTAGGTCTCATCAAGTACTTTCATACTTCAGTAGCGTTTAATGATGATTCTGTATACAACACATCCTATCAAAACTCTATTAGAATGAGCTATAACCTAAAAAGAAAAAAAAATCCCTAACCTCTTAACCTTATCTCAACACTCAGTGCCTGAACTCTTATGCATACCCCACCCCCTGCAATATTTACATTTAAAAATAAAATACAATATATTTTTTAAAACCTCTATTGTCTTTCCCTGGTAAGCCTCTACTGAAACATTTTGATCAGTGGGTTGAAATGAAGCCATTGTTATTTTCATCGACTACAAATCCTGAGGATGTGCTAAGGGAGTCATAGCTTGATCAGGACAGGCACTTTCAACAAGGACGATTACGGTGAGGTGCCGGTGACCTGCCCAGTGCACATCGATATCGCTGTGGCCAGTTAAACTTTCCCAACATTCTCCCAAGGCCTGACGTCTGCAACTGCTCCACATAAAGCAAGGCCCACATTTCACACCGCGGATC
This sequence comes from Peromyscus aztecus, assembly GCA_902168405.1. Lineage (NCBI taxonomy): Eukaryota > Metazoa > Chordata > Mammalia > Rodentia > Cricetidae > Peromyscus > Peromyscus aztecus. Next base: position 11,087 of record CABHPQ010156660.1, on the reverse strand, counting down.
GTCTTCAGAGTCTAGCACAGCCTCTTCTGTGAGGTGCCGGATAGTTAATGCGGTTAAGGTTTAGAAATACAATAAAGGCTTGTAAATAAAACATTTAAGTAAAAACACGTATAAACGTGTGATTAAGACATAGCACAGGATGTTCTATATGACAGTGTAAAGAACAAAGACTCAGTGACGTCATATAGACATGGATTTGAATTCGTTGTGACCTTAGTCAAGCTACCATTCTCTCAATCCTTGTTTTAATTTATGGACTTTTGCTGGGTTCCCTTCAAACACAAATGAGTTGCTACATTTAAAATATCCCAATATAATCTCTAGTACACACTGATGTTCAACACCCACAGCTATTTTATGCTCTTCACAGAGAACTACAAAGGATGGGCATAAACTCAAGAAAAGCCTGACTAACACTAAAGAGTGCTCCAAAAAGCCTCCATAGTCTGAAGAAGGACACAGTAAAATGATGGGGGAAAAAAAGCAGAGGTCCGAGGAGCAGTGAAGTACGCATGAGCACTCCGGGATGGCCACAGGGTTTCTTTGATCGCAGGGCTGTTTCTTAGTCAGTTTCTTCAGACCCATCCTTTGTCTCCCAACACTTCAGCCTTTCAAGAGTCAAGTTTCATTCACCTGGCTCCTATCCAAGCATGTGCTTTCTGCAAACATCAGTGCTGGGGACACTTTTTGCATCTGGCTTCCAAGTTCCACAAGTGTGCTAGGAGTGGCTGTTTTCAGATCCATGCCTCCCTTATGCATCTGAAGAAGGTCTCAAATGTTAACTGCCCATCCCATGTAATATGACTAATGGCCCAAAGAGGTGGTGTAACATACCCTCGTCAGATCTCAGAAAACACTGTCTAAAAAAATACATCTTGAACTAGATAAGATATAGATAGTAAATCTGACTCACAAACACCACAAATATCAGCACGCTTCACACTTACTAAATCTGTTGCCCTCTTTCCTAACTGTCTTTACAACTTACATTTGATTCACTTCAACTCACACCAGTTGAAGGGGTTACACCCCTTCATCTGGGATTGCTCAGTACATTTTATGACGTTCATTTGTTGAGATAATGAATTCCTCTGTTTATTCTCACCTCACATATAACCATCATGTCAGGAAGGACAGAGATGAAGACGATGGGAAAGCCAGCTTTTTAAGCTATTTTCATCATCTCTCTGAATTAAAACTTTAAACTTGGACTTTGATACTTTATTTAAGTAATTAAAGTTTTCCAAACCATTACAATATAACAACATCTAAATGTGAATCCAAAGGTCATCTTTAAAATAAAATTTTAATGAGTTGCTCAATTTACATCTAAATTCATGCTCTAAATAGATATGGGATGTCTGCTGACAATCTCTGTTCTAGAGCCCAACCTTCCCTACTCAATGTCATTTAGTGATTAATGACTAGTACATTATGACCTTAAAAAATCACGCACAGTTAAGTCTCAGGCAGATGTCTGGGTATTTTTCCTGCTATCATAGGAAGATCTCCTCAGTTCTCTTCTTGGTCCTCTGGATTCTTCTGCATTAGTACTCTCATTCATTTTCATATTCATCCCATAATGTTTACTGATTATAGACTTTATGCTACAGATGATTACAAATGCTGGATATATTGGTCATCAAAACTGTTAAAGTCTGTGTTCTCTTCAAGTTTACATGGTAAGGACACTCACAGTGTACACAGCAGCCAGGATGACTGCAGTCGAATGTTTTTTTGACAGTATTAATCAGAAAGTGGAAGAGAGCCATCATGGAGAAGAACGGAGGAGGCAATTCCCAAACACTGTCCCTTCAGTTAAAGCAATGCTTAACGGAAAAAATGCTAGAATCAATTGTTTTTAAACACTCTGGAATCTAATAAAAAAAAATACCCTCACAACAAGGGGGATGCTCAATGAAGCAAGAATTTTGGTTAGACATAACTGTGGCATTTTAATTTAGCCACCCACTGCCATCCCCGACTCCCCAGCTTGGCAACAGCCGTGAAAACAGCAGCCCACATTCCTGGTGTAAATTGCTGGTGTGACAGAGGGAACAATACAGATCTTTATGGAAAAAAAAATGTTCCTTTGTGTTCTGAGCTGTCTAGCAGCTACCTGAAGGACAGGTTCAGATATGCTTTGCTACACCTGCTAGTCCCAGGGATTTCTCAGGACCAAAGTGGCCTGCCAGGCAGCATTTGTCACGAGCTTTAAAGGCAAATACAATAACTATGGCCCAAGGAAGAAGGAGGAACAGATGGGCCAATAAAAGACAGACTGAAAGGCATGGAAAGGAACAGGCTCAGAAAGGAGTACAGGAGGAAATCCAGACTTTGAGATCTCCTACGTAGAATACAGAGGGTCGAGCAAGGACCTGAGAACCCAGCTTTCACTTCTGACTTTAGGTCTCTGTAAAAGAAGTGCACACTAACAGAGCTGTGAACTGCCTAGATAACCTTCATGGTGTGACCCACTCCAAGGCAATTTGCAAACACCAAGGAATGTTTTAATTTAAAAAAATTAGTTCTAAATATTTAGGGAAATTCTCATCAAATCACTAGCTCACTATTAAGCTAAAGGAACAGAGATTTCAGTATGCACAAAAGCAATAAATATAATAATTATAGGAAGAGTTGTCATAAATACTAAACAAACGATTATAAAGCACAAGCAACAACAGTGAATTCTGGGGGGCAGAGGGGAGTCTAAGTCCCCGAATCACCGCATCATAATAGGGGAGACAGCCAACTTTCAGCAATGGAAAAAATCTACTAGGTATAAAAGGAAATGAAGTACAGCTCATCCACAAGGGGGAAAAGTAGAAAGAAATGAATACAAACTGTCTTGAGTGACCCTGGATGGACTTACACCAATCATACCCCACCCGGTGGGGCCCGTGTTCGCCTCTCCTACCTACCCTGTGTCAGCTCATTAGAAGTCACCCTACCCATCGTCGTCCTGCTCTTGGCCTTAAACATGCTACGCTCTCCCTCTGGAATGTTCTTTTCCCACTGCTTGGCATAGCTCACTCCGCTCACTCAGATTCTAGTCTTTTCTATTTCCTCTGGGGTGCCCTTTCAGCTGCCTTATCTACGTCAGCCAGGCCTTCCCCAACTCCCTACACTTTCCGATACCTTTTCTGTTTAGTTCACCACCCTCTCCAGGATTTTCTCTTTCCTTCTTGCCTCTCTACTGTACTAGCATGAACGGTCCTTGGCAGCAGGTCCTGTATTTGTAACTTTACTACCTTGGGTCACTCAGCATTGAGCCAGAGTGAGCAGAGGCCATCTATACATGGTGAATAACAACAATAAATATGAAAGACTTTGAAGACATCTGTGAGAAGTCTCCCTCAGCACAGACATCTTGTTTTAGAAGAATTTAATTTATCAGAGAGGATCTGTCCACTGATGACTCTCCAGTGAGGTAATGTCTCATGCCACCATGGCTTTTATTTCCATCCTAGGGAAGGTAGCCACAGGTGTGTGGAGGGAAAATGTGGGTGGTGGTGAGAAAACTTCTGTCCACGGGAGCACTTGCTGGTCAGGGACAGAGCACTCCAGAGAGCTGCAGGTGAATGTCTCTGCCCAGAAAAGTCAGGCCAGTTCTGACTGGGATAGTGCTATGGATATCCCTCAGCTTTCAAAGTAATATTATTCTGGCAGAGGTTGGAAACTGTGAAATATGGTGTAGTACTGCCTAAGCTTCAGAAAAAGGAGTCCGTACACTAAGTGGACTTTGTTTCTAGAAAAGTGTGCTTGACTCTGAGTTCTTTTTTTTGTTTGTTTTGTTTTGTTTTGGGTTTGTTTTGGTTTGGTTTGGTTTTGGTTTTTTTTTGTTGTTGTTGTTGTTGTTTTGAGACAGAGTTTCTCTGTGTAGCTTTGCGCCTTTCCTGGAACTCACTCTGTAGCCCAGGCTGGCCTCAAACTCACAGAGATCCGCCTGGCTCTGCCTCCCGAGTGCTGGGATTAAAGGCGTGTGCCACCACCGCCTGGCCCAGAGTTCTAAAACCACCCAAAGGAAGTGATTCTGTAGAATTAAATTTGTGAGCAGCTGTGAGTTTACATCCGCTTGTATTCAACTATTTCTTTCTAGTGTGTGCAGAACTCTTTGGAGGACAACTCTATGGAACTCTTTGTCAATACTGTAGCCACTTTCTTTTCCTCCAAAGATACTGTAACAACTTCAGTTACATGTTCTGAGGCTTGGGGGCAAGTGATAAAAATACTGTTTCTGAACCCAGATATCCTGGGTTCAAAGCCTGGTTTTGTCATTCACCAGCTAGGTAGCTTAATCCTTTGTGCCTCAGTTTCTTTAACTGCAAACTGAATAACAGTAGTACCTGTATCACAGGGTTATTATAAGGATTTCATGAGTTAATATATACAATATACTTAATACAATTCTGGCTGCTTAGTGTGGCTCAGAAGATATTAGCTGATGCATCCACAACTTCTCCTAAATTGTTACGGTGACTGTATATACATACTTCTTGAAATGACTATAAAGATCTTATCTTAGGGCTAGAGATATAACGCAGAGGTAGAACATGTGCCTAGCATACCTGAGACACAGGGTTAACACCCAGTACCACACACATACACAAAAGAGCTGAAATTACAGTGTGTTACAACCTATAATCACTGCAACGGTCAGAGAGTTACTGGCTGTTATATAAATCAGTCCCAGGATGATTTGCGAGTCTCCTGTATAATGTTTTACAGTGTGAGGTCTTTACATTGCAGTCCTGACACATGTCGGGCACGTGTTTAAGTAAAAGCTAAGATCTTCTAAACCATGCCTCCTGTTACCTTGAGTCTATGAACACTTTTTTTTTCCAGCTACTGAGACATTTTTTTCTGATTTTCTAATTCTTAAATATCAAAAAGTTATTGGAAAATTAAGTTCCTGGGATAAAGGATAAAAAAAATTATGTCTACACATAGATATTAAAATTAAAACACATCTAATTTAGTTCAAGTAAGCCTGCTGCAATATTACTATATGTTAGATACTGAGAATGCAATGATGAAAAAAGAATATGGCCCTGGACTTTATGAAGTCTGCAACATTGAGAAGGAGATGAAGTTGAGAGATACCAAAGTTCTCTGTCCAGGCACGTGAGAGCCAAGAGAAAGGCCCTTAACCTAAGAGGAATGCAATGATGCACCCAAACAGTTCATGTCTGAACTGAGCCTCCACGATGGCCAAGGGAAGAAAAGCTGAATGGTCCGTCCTAAGCTAGAAACAATACTGGGCATGAGGTCGGAAGCAGCATAGTGCTTGTGTCAGTATGTGTGGCTGTGTGTGAGAATAAGCAATTGGATATCGATTTTAATTTTTTAACACTGAGATGGGAAATGGTGATATATGAAGCTAGGGAGTTGAATGTACAGGGGTCAGACTCCAGGGGTCCCACAATTTCTAACATACTGAGAAGCCTGGGTGTTAAACTTTTCAGCAACATTAAGAAACTTTAAGAAAAATGGCAATCTTCAGATTTTCATTTTGGAGGTATAATTGCGATAGCAGAGGCAAAAACCGAGAACTAGAAAAGGTAAGGAAGAGACACCCGGATAGATGGTCATCACAGTTTCACTGGAGACAGTCAGGTGAGATGGAGGGCAAGGCAGCCGTAAGAGTGAGGGAGAGACGACCCCAGATGAAAGCGAAAGGCTCTGGAGACATAGATGGGGCAGGGCAAGACTGAGGCATCTAGGATGACTTCCAGGTCTCAGGCCTCGAGAGACTGAGTAGATGCAAATGGCAGTTAACTGAGACAGCTATAGGTTGGTTGCTTGTTATTTTAATTTGTGTTTGTTTTTTGTTCTTGTCTTGAGGGGCACAGGAAAATAATAGACTAAGTTGGGTCACATAAAGTTTGGGGTAATCACAGAAGAGGTTAGAACTATAGAGAGAAGTTTGAGTAATTAACAAATAGATCCATGAAAGGTGGAGGGTTAGGGAAATGTGTGAAAAGAAAAGAAGAGAAGAACACTAAAACAAGGATGTCAGGAAGCAGGTCACAGAGCTGAAAGGTACAAGATGGACAGGCAGGAAAGCCATGTCTGATTTCAGACAGTGCTCGATCCTGCCAAACACAACCACCACGGCTGCCTCGTCTGCCCTCACTAAGTAGGCCCTGTGCTCCTGTTTCCACAACAGACCTCACGTGACCATCATCCACATGCTGAGCTGATGAGACTTGAGGTCAAGGCAGAGGATGAGGTGGCAGAGCTCAGATCCGAACCCAGATCCACTGAGTTACAACGCCCAAGCTCTTAATTCCTCTAAAGCAAACGTTCTTCAGGGTGTAGCTTAACACCAGCAGGAGGACAGTTATAAGCTGTTTCTCTACATACTAAAAGACATGGATACTGAATGTCTAAATAGTAAATATAGGTCATGTGTAGCTAGAGTTTTCCTGCCTGGCCCACAGTCAGGACAAATCTCTCTCACCTGCCAGTCCCACAGCCGCTCAGACCCAACCAAGTAAACACAGAGACGTATACTGCTTACAAACTGTATGGCCGTGGCAGGCTTCTTGCTAACTGTCCTTATATCTTAAATTAATCCATTTCTATAAATCTATACCTTGCCACATGGCTCATGGCTTACCGGCATCTTTACATGCTGCTTGTCCTGGCGGTGGCTGGCTGTGTCTCCCTTCGCCTTCCTGTTCTTTTAATTCTCTCTGTTAGTCCCGCCTATACTTCCTGCCTAGCCACTGGCCAATCAGTGTTTTATTAGCAACACATTTGCCATACAGAACATCCCACAGCAGTCATGTGCAATCACGTCTCAGCAAGTTCAATGGTTTTCTTCACAATCTTTGTATTCCATAAATACACACTGGCCGCTCGCTTATGAAGACAATGAAATACAGCACAGGGCAGTCTGCTCCCCCAACTCCAGCTCTGTGATGATAACACAGAGTGAAAAGAGTTCTAGTTGAGCTAGTTAGTGTTCCCCAAGGAGAACTACATGCCTTACACCTAGGTGCTTGCTTGACAAATCGGCTTCTCACAAACCTATTGGTCCCAAGCAGAGCTGGAAAGGCCGTGCGCAGTTTGGCATTAAACTACACAAACATGGAGGAAGTCACGAAAATAGAGCTTTTAGAGAAGGAAGGAATATTCCAGATGATAATTTGTGCTCCATTTTAAGGACAGAATGAGAAAAAGTTACATGCCCAGGAAAAGAGCTGTCATTTCCCCATCCCCCTCTAGAGGAAGCAGAAGCGTCACTTACCGTTTGGTGGATAAAAGACAGCGTATTCTTCTAATCCTAGCTTTCCTGTAAGAGAAAGTCATACACACGGTAAAATAAAGTTTGCTGGTTTCGTTTTTTGTTGTTTTGAGACAGGGTTTCTCTGTGTAGCCCTGGCTTTTCTAGAATTCGTTGTGTAGACCATGCTGGTCTTGACTTCACAGAGATCCCCCTGTCTCTGCCTCCCGAGTGCTGAGTTAAGGGCATGCGGCACCGTACCCAGCTAAAGTTTTAAAAACCAGCATTCTGTGAATGTCCTAATAACGAATGGATAATGAATGGAATTTTAAAACTAACCATAGTCTAACTTTATTTCACTTCCTTATATGGAATTAGTTGAAAAATCTGTCAGCCAATTATCTGATACCAGCAAAGTCTTTTAGGAATTAAAATCAATAATGCTGTTTAAACAATGCTTCCAAATTTCCTTAAGCACTTGAGAATAATTTGTAAGCATAAAATTGTTTTTTCTAAACTTAAAAACCCTGTTCCTTAAAGCAAGTCTGAAGTCTTGCCATATCCCATTAGCTTATGTTTTTAGAAAATGTACCGAAGAGTTAAAAATTAAGTATCTTCAACTATAACAGTCATCTATCCTGACTCCCGACACAGTTTGTATGATCAGAGAAAAAGGATAAACATTTGAAAACAGAATTTTCTTCTTCTGCGCAAGTACATTCTCTATAGTGTTCAGCAGCTGCTCACTTTCCCGTCTTCCACTGAATAACTTGAGGTACTGCGCTGGCTGGTTTATGTTAGCTTGACACAAGCTAAGGTTATCTGAGAGGATCAAACCTCAGTTGAGAAAATGCCTCCTTAAGACCAGTCCGTAAGCAGACAAGCCTGTAGGACATTTCCTCTTAATTAGTGACTGAGGGGAAGGGCCCAGCCCATTGTGGGTGGGGCCATCCACGGGGCTGGTGGTTCTGGGTTCTATACAAAAGCAGACTGAGCAAGCCATGAGGAGCAAGCCAGTAAGCAGCACCCCTCCATGGCCTCTGCTTCAGCTCCTGCCTCCAGGTTCCTGTCCTGTTTGAGTTCCTGTCCTGACTGCCTTAGATGATGAACTGTGGTATGGAAGCATTAGACAAATAACCCTTTCCTCCCCAAGCTGCTTTGGTCCTGGTGTTCCCTCACAGCAATAGTGACTCTAAGACCAGTGGCTTTCATCTTAACAGTTTTCTTAACAACTCTGGACTTATTAAAAAGATATTCATTTTTGCACTGGGATTTGAATTAAAATTAATTATTAAGTTTTTTTTTTTCTAACTGGGTATAAGGCAGGGAGAAGAGAGTAAAAAGTGTGGCCACCTTAGGTGAAGGTGAAGACACACAGAACTGATCTTTGTGAGAGGAACAAATGGAATAATGAAACACAGACACACAGTTGATCAAGTAGTAGATATCAAGACGAGCACAGCAAACAGAGGGTACAGTCCCCACCCACCTTATAATCCAGGGCAAGCCACAAATAATAGACTATGTTTGCTGACTTCTTTTAAATGGGCTTCAAGGGTTTCAATGCTTGGGAGCGGGTTATTGATGATAGGTTGGTAGACATGAGATAGAGGCTAGTTTATCGAGGACCTATAATTTGTGGGGAAGGAGTGTGAAGCTTTTCATGCACTAGGGCTCTGGAGGGGGCTAGAATGAATATAGCACCTTGTGAGATAATTGGGGAGGAAAGGAGGGTAAGATAGTGTGCACAGGTGGAGTGTCTTAAAAATTATAGCTCATTTTAGCCCACTAGGAAATTAAATTTTATTACCACTCTATGTGCAGGTTGGGATGTTGGGGTGTGTCGTGCGCTGTGTGTAGGGGTGTGTGTGTGTGTGTGTGTGTGTGTGTGTGTGTGTGTGTGTGTGTGTTTGTATGTAGAGATCACAGACCAAAATCATCTGTCTTCTGATCACCCTCCACCTTATTTTCTGATGATTCAGCTAGGACGGCTGGCCAGTGAGTGTCTGGGATCACTTGTCTCTGTACCCCAGTACTGGGGTTATAGGCATGCTGCTCTGCCTGGCTTCACTGGGGAACCAAAGTCAGATCCTCAGGTTTGCACCACAGGCAATTTATCAACTGAGCCATTCCCCCACCCCAACAATCGCTTTAGATAAAAAGAAAAGGAAGCTTTTATGTATTCATGTCAGCCCCAAGCTGTGGGAGCCTGAGTCCCACACAAGATGATGGGGTCTGTCCTAGGGCAAGAGTTACAACAACCAGGCAGTGATAAAATCCTGCAGAAGTGGTTTCTTTCTTCATGGAAGCGGCAGAAGGGTCACACACAAACACACAACAGGGCAGTGAGATTTGAGAGCTCGGTGTTTACCACGCCGTGAAAAGGAGAGAAGGGCTCAAGTTAGTTCAGTCTTAGGTGACGACAGACTGAGGCAGCTAGCGTTAGAGAGAAAACGAGAGCAGAATTTAGAGGGTGATAGCACGTGCTTTATACCATAAATTTAAGTGTAGCCGAACTAGACAAATCCAAAGATTAATCTACAAAAAGAAAGTTAAAAGACAAAAAACCAAAAAACTGTGATGAGTTTATGGGTAGAGGAGAGAAGAAAAACCGACAGGTTTGGCGCACACGGGACAGGGAAGCAGAAGATGACAAGGACAACCGCCCGCAACGCTATCTCCGTCACCACTGGAGGAGGATCTGTGATCTGTTGCTTGCTTGGGTGCTCACATTGAAAGGAAAAGACTTTTAGTTAGTGTTGCAGAGAAATTGAAAATAATTTACCAATGTAAGATATAAAACATTCAAACATCCTTGGAATGATTATGTAAGTCTTTAGTAATTTATCTTTAGTATTATGAAAATATTACCTCTGATGTACGATTTCGGCGGTGAAGCACTGTTGTATGCGAAGTGACCCAGTACAGACGTATCCCGTGAAAAACAAAGTAATACCTGGATAGAACATTGGAAAAATAAACAATGAGCACTGCTATAGAACAACTGATAGCAATTAAGTTAATTATAACTTCATACAGAGGAGGCACTGGAGTGAGACGGCTCAAGTTCGGCACTGGGCTTTGCAATGGGAAGAGCGCCCTCTACCGGTACACCTACATTACTCCTCATGAAGGCAGCCAATTCTCATAAAGATTTTTCCTTATTTGCTTCCCAGACTTTGAATACCAGAAAATGCAAGTTGCTAACTATACGCTGATTTTCCTGTGTTTTATCCGGAAAACAAAATAACCTTGAGAAACTTAACAGATAAGAACTACATAGGGGCACCTGTGGGCGATCACACACAAGCACTGAGGGTATAGGAAACTGAACCAGACAGTTGGGCCTGTCAAGAATGAGAGGAGGGCGTCCATCCCCAGAAAGGATGGCAGCAGCAAAGCAGGAGTTTTCCCAGTACAGGTAGAAGCTGGCTGTCCTGGCCAGCAGGGGCTCACGGCAACTCTATCAAGAAATAAAATGGAGAGGGTGCAATCAGGACCCAGGCTTGCCAGTAGAAGCAGCTGGATTGTTGACACTGGTCTGAAATCGGGGGCAGGAGTTCCGTCCTCTGGAAGGTGAAAGGGCATTTAGAAGACCCGGGATTCCAAGGCTATCACAAAGACAACTGCATAAAGACAAATGGGCACAGAATGATTTGGAACCTTTTGTGCCAGGGCAGTTACCCATCTAGACTTAATTTTGCTGGACTTTAAACTGTAGCTACACAGTTTATTAACTGGATGACAAGGGCAAGTATTACATTTTAATGATCCCCACTTTTCTCTGATCACTTTTATAGGACTTCTATAATTCTGGCCTACACTTATTCAACCTTCTGTCCTTTTCAATTATTTT
>CABHPQ010156659.1:27925-44658 GCA_902168405.1 Peromyscus aztecus | reverse complement strand
TTGGCTAGCCAGGCTAGACAATCAGAAATCTCTGAATTCTTTGAGAAACCTTGTCTCAAAATATTAAGGTTGAGAGGTGTAGAGGAAGTTATTCTAAGTCAGCCTCCCTCCAGCTTCCACACACGCACACACACACACTTATACACACACCTATACCACATGCATAAATAAAATGCTCTCTATATACAATATAAGAAAAATATAATTTTAGAGCAAATGACTAAAATGCCAGATTTCTTTGCAATAGAGAACATTCATAACACAGTCTTAGAACCACCCTTGTAAGTAATTGGGGAAAGAAATGCACTCCCCTCCCCCCAAAGGCAACAAATAGCAGGGATATTTTATTTAGACACAAATGGCTAACATGCATTTGAAAATTTGGTCAACCATGCAAGTTATCTAAAAAGTCCAATTTTAAGTAATAAAGAATGTTAGCCTTGAGGGTCACTTTTTAGGGGACTGGATGCTGTCCTGTTTCTAGAAGTGCACATCGTTATGATATTGCTAGAAAGTGTGCTCAGCGTTAGGCATTAGAAAGCAGCAGGGATGTATAGCCATAGGGAAGAATTCATTATGGGGTTTTGATACATGTGCAGACTGAAGTATAAATGCATTTAAAATACTGTGACAGTACTTACGGACATGAAATAAGATGTGTTAAGCAATGTCATTGCAGGACATATGGAAATATATAGAAATATTATTAGCACCCTGCTTTTACAACAAAAAGAAGGCCAATGTTAAATGCTTTCCTGTTTAAAATAAACAGCTTCTGTGTTTGTAGGTAAAACATTGGCTTGTCCTCTTTCTGTGTTTGCATATTAACTAGCAACAACCACTCACATATTGACAAAAGGCTTCTTTGCCTATTTGTGTCAACAAGAGGATAAAACACATTACCTACCAGAAGGGGGAAAAAATGCCTTTGATCAATGAGAGAAGTTGTCACCTAAGAGAACAGGGCAGTAATGAGATGTGTGCAGGTGACTGAAGGGCTCCTAACCCCTATGATGGGAAAGCGCCAGAGGGTGTGAGTGAGGGTCCCAGGCCAAGGAAGGGAAGATGTCCATGGGGAAGGAGCAGGGCTGCCAACGTCAGGTGGAGCTGGGACTGCCTGCAGAGGAGCTGGGACTCTGTCTCCTGCTTCTTACTACAGGAAGAAGACACCAGTGATGATCTTTGGAAGCACCAGTGACCTCTGACCCCAAGCCTTCCAGAAAGCTCTCAGCCTTCATCTACCTAAGATCCATCAGAGAGATGTGTTCTCAGGCAGCCAGAATTTAGCTCAGAGGACAGATGTCCTTGGTGTCAAATCCAGAGCTCCATGTTAGCATTTTGGTGAGAGCACAGAACATGTGGACTTCGCTTGGCCTTGGCTTTCTCAATGAACCTGCAGGACAGTTGAACAGGCTGAGAATGATTCCATAGTCTAGAGTCCACTTGCCCAGAGCCTGGAAGCTCCAACTATTCTTCCAATTGGTGCTCGTAAGAATCCTCCAGCCCCCCAAACCTCTGCCAGATCCAACTCCCTCCTCAACCATGAACCCCACCTCGCCTAACATTTACAACACTGATCCAGAGGCCCACGGGATCCTCATGAAAACCTTCTCTGACAGTTGACCTATTTAACCACTTGATGGTCAGTGAATTCACATGGCTGAACTAGAGTGGGACTGGAAAGGGGTGCTCACTCACAGTCCTCAGAGCCTAATGATACAGTGCTGTGGGAGCACACAGCATGTGACAACTAGTTTTCAACAGGTCAACCCACCTGACCCACCTGACAAGGCCATGGGGTCACTGACTATAAATGACCGGTTGCTCCTGTCCGTAATTTCTCTCACCGGCCACTACATTTCTCCCCTAAGAACTGCTATGGGCATTTTCCCACTGCCTGTGTGTTTATTCTGTGAAAATATTCCATCTCTGGGCACACATACTGCTGTGGATGGTCAGGAAGATGATTTCTGCTTAAGCTGTATAATTCCGATAGTACTAGAATGTTTTTCATAACTGACACAGGAGAGTAACACTATTCTCTGTCACAAAGACAGCTAATTTTGGACTTCAGAACAAATTCAACAGACCAGCTGAGAATACACAAGGACAAATTCCCAAGTGTTTATTGCTAAATCAAGGTCAGGCATGAAGCAACTTTGGTAGACACAACCCCCTGCAGTAATTCTCTTTCTGCACATACCTCAACCACTCAAGGTTCAGCCAACTAACTGTTACTGTTAAGTCCTGAATTTCAATGTCATTCTCTGTCTGGGAATGCTAACCACTCAGGCTAGGTGCTTGGCCAAGTGTTACTCATTGGCCAGTCAATGTGACCTTCCTAGCCTGAGAGAAACTGTGTGATTCCTTACGTGTATCAGTTTGGCTCTGTCTCTGATTGTTTACTCAAGAAATGTTTTGTGGCCGGGCGGTGGTGGCTAATGCCTTTAATCCCAGCACTTGGGAGGCAGAGCCAGGCGGATCTCTGTGAGTTCGAGGCCAGCCTGGGCTACCAAGTGAGTTCCAGGAAAGGCGCAAAGCTACACAGAGAAACCCTGTCTCGAAAAACCCAAAAAGAAAAAAAGAAATGCTTTGTGACCCTGAAAATGTAACTCATATTTGTGCAGAGTTTGGCTGTGAGGGGGATTGTGTAGAGCTACATAGAGAGCTGCTGTGTAAAGAGCTAGCAATGGGATGAGTGTGAGAGTGAGGAGTGTGGGTGTGTGTGTGCTGAGTGAGTTGAGAGAGAATGAGTAGCAGCTAGGCAGGAGAGAAAGCAAGAGAGATTTTCAGAAGATGTATTTATGTAAAGAGATATATAGCTGCATGTAAAGAGATGTAGCTGTGTGGACAAAGAGATTTTCAGTGAAAGAGATTTTTTTTTAAGATGAAGTAAAAGAGAAAGTTACCATCAGAAAGTATGTGTTTCCTTATTTTCCCCTCAGATATAAAAGGTCTAGCCCTTGCTACATTTGTGAATTAGTTGGTATACCCTGGTGGTGACTGGAGGCTCCAGTTACCAATGATACAGTGTGGATCAGAAACAGCCCCAGGGTCCACATGTTCAAGGCCTGGTCTCCGGCTCAATACTACTAGAGGCTGCAGAGCCCAGATGAGGTTTTAGTTCGCAGACTCAAAGGGGACTGGGAGAGCCTGGACTCTTCCTTTTCCTAGCCATGAGATGATTGACTTTGCTCAACCAAGTATTCCCACAGAGCAGTGAGAACCCGCCCCCTCCCCCAAGATGGCCTGAAACCTCCATAGCCATGAGGTCAAGCGAACTTCCTCCCTCTGGAAGTCCATTATCTCCAGTGTTCATTCAGGTACAAGAGAGCTAACTAACACGACAGCAAGTCCTCCTCTTGCCACAGGAGCTAACTCCAAGCTGAGAAGAAATCATTATGAGCAAACAGCTGATACCTTGGCAAGCTCCCTTCCCTCCTAGAGGACACCGGGCCTCAGGTGAAGAATGGCAAGAGAACACCTGGAGGAAAGCTGCTGCTGAGGTGTGGGGCTCTGTAAAAGCCTGGGTCCAGAGAGCCCCGAGGGGGTGTGTTCTGACCGCTCTCCTCCCCGCGTTGGCATCTCCTCCTCCTCCTGCTCCTCCCCTTCCTCCCCACTCCCTCCTCCCCATCTTCTTCTCCTTCCCTTCCCCTCCTCTCTCTTATCCTCCCCCCTCCCCTCCCTCCTCCTAGTTTAGGCATTTCCTCACCTCCCTCTTCCCAGGGTTGGCACCCCTCCCCTCCCTCCTTCCCCTGTCTCCCTCCTCCTCCCATCTTCTCTCCCTCCCCCTCCCCTCCCTCCTTTTCCTGTCTTCTCCTCCTCCTCCAGTCTTCTCCCCCTCTTCCTCCAGTTCCTTCTCTTCCTCCCCTAGCTGCTCCTCTCCCTCCTCCTTCTCCTAGTCTTCCCTTTCCTTCTCTTCCTTCTTGAAGTGGCTGGGTTAAACCCAGACCCTCACATTCTCTAAGCCAGCCTCTGGCTATACCCAAGCCTGGCACAGATTTTTTTTTTTTTTTTGCATCCCCCAGGGCGTGAAGCACAATGCAGCCTCTCACCCTCCCATCTCCACAGACAGCATGCTTATCACATCTCACAGTGGCCTAGCTCATGGACAATTCTGATGGAGGCCATCTCTCTGTTAACTTAAAAATACACCTTTCTGGCCAGGCATGATTCATCACAAAACAAGGGTGTTGAGGCTAGAAGTTCAGAAGCTGGAAACCACCCTGAGCTGCATATCCAGACCCCATCTCAATGAACCCAAACAAACAAACAGAGCCCCTACCTTTCTAAGCCTCACCCTTATTTCTTATTCTGTCCTCATGGAAGCCCCAAAGGTAGAAAGCCCGATTTCCACTCATGCTCTTAATTCTAGAGCTGACATGGTTTCAGGAGGAAAACAGAAACAGGACAGCAATGCAATTATAGAAGGACTTGTGGAAAGCCTTTACCTTGCTGTTGACTGCGGGGTGGGGGGGGAGGTGGCAAACACTCACGGGGAGAGGCCACCAGAGCCAGGCTGTAACTGGACACACAGAAATCTGACGGCACTGAGCACTCAACGGACTCGACAGCTACTCAAGAGGGGAAGGCCCGGAAAGACTTAATCTTCTACAGATATCATTTTCCGATGCTTTTCCCTTCTCAGACTGTAGAAACATGGCTCACAGTATTAGCATAATCAGTAAGCTATTAAAGGGTGGTTTACATGTCACTGCTTAAAGAGGGGTGGTCAGGTTGGTTACTACAATTCTTTCTGGGCACAGAGGACAAACAGCAGAGAGTCTCCTCCGATGCAGGGGATGGTTGTGTTTCAGCCCAGAGGAAGCATCCATCCATTCATCAGATTAAGACCTATTCTCTTAAGACTGTATGCATGCAGTGCTGGAGCTCAAACCTGCAGCCTTGCTCCTGCTGAGCAAGCACTCAACCACTGAGCAACACCCTAGCCTGGTTCCTCCTTCTTTGTGAGCTTGCTCTTGAGCATGTTTGGTATAAATGTCAAGGTGATTCTTTCCATATTTAACTACTTACCCAAAGAAAACCATATAAGAGGTAGGAAAGCCTATGAACCGTACCTCTTGATTACCAGGGCTTATCACTTCACTCCCTAACAGTTTCCATGGACGTGGTTCACTAGTAGAGTATTTGCTCAGCCTGCTTGAAACCCTGGCTCCATCTATAGCACCATAGACGTGTTGAAAAGATGGGGGGGGGGGCTTGAAAGAAGAGAAGAGGAGGAAGAAACAAAGGGGGAGGAAAAGAGGGAGGATGGAAGGGAGGAGGAAGGAGAGGACGGAGGAGCTGGTGGTTGGTAGTGGTGGTTCAGGACAGAAATACAAACAGAGGTAGATTCTGGCTTCTTTTCAGATCCAATAAACACTGAAGGAAACTCCACTGTTTGCTCAAAATGCCTGAGTGTCTCTGAGATTATACTAGAGAATACGTTCTAGAGGCACTTACATTTTTCCTATAACTCATGTAACCCATAAATGAATTTCTTCTAATCCAATATTTTGTGGTAAAATCATTTACCCAGCCTCAGCAGGGGCACAGAGCCTCCAGGGCTGGAAAGTTGTTTACTATTAACACGGGGGCATCCTTATTAAATTTGCAAATTCTGGCACTCAGTGTGTGTGTGTAAACGGCCCCTTCTTGACATTTTCCTTCCTTTTCCCCTTTAGCGACTTTGCAAGTTCTTTAAGGACAAGAGCCTGGGCGGATTGTCTGTGTGCCCAGGGTACATACAGAACACCCCCCTGAGTGGATAGTCCATAAATATTTGTTAAGTGAACAAATTCTTGAGTAAAGCGCATTTACACAATGCATGTTGAGGGGTATGCAAATAATTCCAAATGAAATATGGACTTGCAAATTCTTACTGGGTGAGCAAACACAAGGAGGCTCCATGTCGAAGACAGACAGACAGCTCCTAAGGTTGTACATTCTCACACATTACACATATTTTGGTCTTCCTTGTTTTAAAGACTAGGAGGCAGGCTCTTTCTTATTTAGGAGAAAAACAGTATTGTTTTATTCAAGTAAAAGCAATAGTAAATAAGAAAATGCAATTGGTTTTCTTCCCCTCCTCTGCTACACGGGAGTCCTTCAGGCATTGCACCTCTAACTTCAGCCTACCCAAGCTGCTCAATCTCTGTCCCCACAAAATTAAATACCAGAGTGAGCCTATGTTTTAAGACACTCAGTGGCTCCATAATAGACCAGATGGCCTTTGAAGATACAAACAGTATTGATCCTGTGAGAGCAACCTATTCATTAAGTGGTCACCATCGATACCTGAAAATGCACACAGGCAGGAAATCTGTAAGTGACTGAGACGTTCGTGCCGTTCATCCTGGAGACATGATTTGAGCAAGTCCTTTTAGAGTGAATGCAAAGAGGTAATGGAAACATGACAAGAAGGGGCTGAGGAGGGAAGGGTCTCAGAGTCGACACAGACAGAGGACATGCTGGGAAGAAAGAATCAGTCTGCCAGAAAGAGCAACCTCAACCAGATGGCACTCTGCTATCTGAAGTAAGGTGCGAGAACCCTGTAGTGGGAAGGTAAGTGACCTCCTGCAGGCGCTCTTGTAAAGGCCACAGCATGAAGGCTGCCTAGCATCATCTTCTCCTATTACTGAAAGAGAACAGCCCAGGCCGTGGGCTTCTCCAGATCATCATAAAGAAAAAGCAACAGTGACATATTAATAAGACACAAGGGAAATGAGCACCTCTGGCCTCGAGCATACTTCGTTAGACTCTTATGAGTCTGGTGGACACTCTTGCTCCATCCAAGCGACAGTGAAGGAAAGTCGGCTACCCTGAACAACACACAAGCCTAAGACGGAAGTGTTGATAATGTCTTCCTCATATACAATGTGACTCTTACCAAATGGATGAGGAGATATCTTTTAATGGTTTTATGAAGACTTTTAAAACATTTTGCTCTTTCTTTTTAGGGGCTTGAAAGGTATCTGATGAGAACCATGCGGAGTCTGAGCTGAGTCAACTAGAAACTGCTAACGCCCCTTTGTGAGACATCCTTACCAAGTTCTTCATGTCACACGAAGACGCAGCAGCTCAAGGGGAGTGAAGTCAACCTGCTTCATGGCAAATGAAATGTGCTCGCCAACTGTGCTGTTCAGTTTTATGTCAACTTAGCACAGGCTAGAGTCGTTTTAGAAAAGGGAGCCTCAGTTGAGAAAAACAGCTCCACCAGATTAGCCTGTTATACATTTTCTTGATTGATGATTGATGTGGGAGAACCCAGCTCTCTGTGGGCAGTGCTACCCTTGGGCTGGTGGTCCTGGGTGCTACAAGAAAGCAAACCAAGCAAGCCATAGGAAGCAAGCCAGGAAGTAGCACCATTCCATGGTCTCTGCAGCAGGTCTCGCCTCCAGGTTCCAGCCTTGTTTGAGTTCCTATCCTGACTTCCTTCAGTGATGGACTGCAGTGTGAAGTATAAGATGAGATGAATTCTTTCCTCCATAAGCTGTGTATAGTCATGGTGTGTCACCAAAGCAAAAGAAATTCTAACAAAGACACACCAGTTTGTGTTTCAACAAATCCACAAGTGTCACTAGGAGTGGCATGTGACTGTAGGACAAAGCCAGCGATGTATTTAGAGCTTTTGGTTTTCAAAATGGAAGGAAACCTTAGAAGGCCGTGTAAATGTTCTGACGTGGGTTTTTGAGTCTGCATGCACAGAATGCCTTTGCTTGCTTACTCAAAAAAGTTGCCTGTGACTCCCCAGCTCAGGGGATTTGTCTTCCTCTTGTGTCTCCCTAGCTTTGGGTTTGTCCATCTACAAAGCAGCGTGTACAGTGTGTACAAGCGATCAACCCATCCCCAGAAGTTTGTTGGATCAAGAACTAAATCAACCCATAGAAAGGTACAGAATCAAGCAGCGTACAGGTAAAAATGGCTGCCCAGGTAGTGATTGCTCAACCATGAAGCAGAATGAAGCAGATGGACAATGACTCCCCCAAAGGCCTGACACAGTTGTGGTCACCTCTATTTCCACCACTTCAGAGACTGAGGGAGGATGATCCTGTATTTGAGGTCAGCTTGGGGTGGGGGGGAGTTCTTGACAAGCCTGGGATATATAATGGGATTTTATCTCAAAAATTAAGATAGAGAGACATTTTCTGAGAATTGTATTTGAGATTTGTTTTTCCTTCAGTTTCCAAAATTCTCCTTTGTGCACGTGTGTGGGTGTTAAGCTATTAGGAACACTCCTAGCTCTCCCATTACACTTTGTAAATGTGTTTCCATAGCAGCTTAGCAATGAAGGTTCTCTGTACTCCAAATTCTTAGGAACTTTCTTTGAAGGTACCTAAACATTTATTTGAGATTGGGTTTTTCAGTACCTTGAATGCAAGGGTAAGGTGGCAGAAATGGAAACAGGGAAGAAACAATGGGAACTATTGATGATGAAAATTCCAGAAGATGTAACAGATAGAACAGCAGAGCATCAGATCACAGGTGGCCATGATCCCTTGGCAAGGGAAACACCCAGAAGTAAATACTGAAGCTCAAACAGGCACCCGTGAATGAACACTCACAGCTGTGCTCTTCAAAATATCCAGAATGCCCACTGACTGGTGAATGGACAAGCAAATAGTGTCATAAGCTGCCTGGTGTCACTCATTGCTGCCTGTTGCCTGGTGACCTGAATGCCCTTCCATCTCACACCATCATCTTTAGTGTTTAAATGACTGTCTCAGGGGCTGGAGAGACGTCTCATCAGTTAAGAACCTGCAACGCCCTTGTGGAGATCCAGGCTTTAGTTCCCACACTGGGTGGCTCACAAATGCCTGTAACTCCCTAATACCCTCTTTAGGCCTGTGAGAGTTCCTGTACTCACTTGCACATAACCAGAAAACACACACACACTTTAAAAAAAACTAAATTATTATTTTAGGAATAGCAGCACTTGAGGGGTGGAAGCGGGGGATAAGAAGTTCATTTTTAGCTGCACAGTCAATTTGAGGCCAGACTAGAATACAAAAGAATCTGTCTCCTCCCCCCCCCAATGCAATCATTGTCCATTGTATAAAAATGTGATATCACCAATTTTTAATATATTAAAAACTACTTAAATAAATAAATTAGTGTCTTAGTTACTTTTCCTGCTGCTGTGCTAAAATAGTCTTACAGAAGTAACTTAAGGGAGAAGGGGTTTGTTCTGGCTGACAGTCCATTGTGGGAGTCATTCTGAATTACAGTTTGAGGGTACAGTCCATCATGGTGGACGTCACTTTGAGTCTGGAGTCAGGAAACTACAAGTGGTGAATGCTCATGTTCAGCTTCTTCCTCCCCTTAGACAGTCCAGTAACCCAGCCCAGGGAATGCTTACACTCACTTTTAGGGTGGATCTTTCCTCTTCAACTAACCTAATCTAAAAATCTCTCACAGGTGTGCCTGGAGGGTTGTCTCCTAGGGGATTCCAGACACTGTCAAGTTGGTGACCAACACTGACCATCACAACTGCTAACATGGGACTTGGCATCTGCCCCACCACGGAGGCTCATTGGCACTAATGCTTGTAATCATTACATTTATATTCTCTCTCTCTCTCTCTCTCTCTCTCTCTCTCTCTCTCTCTCTCTCTCTCTCAAATACATGGTCTCGCTGCGTAGTTCTGACTGGTCTGAGCTCATTATGTATACGATGCTGGCCCTGAATTCACAGAGATCCACCTGTCTCTGTCTCCTGAGCGCTGGGATTAGAGAAAGATGTGGGCCACCACGCCTGGCCCTGAACATTTCTTTGTTGTGGACAAGGTAGGCAGAGGGACGGACAAGGGGAGCATGCTCTGAGCTCACCACAGTGAAAGTATTGACAACTTCAGAGGACAAAGGCAGAGAGAGGTTGGGACACCCCCCAACCTGCTCTGTCTGCCTCTTATTTATTTTCTTTCTACTCTTCAGCTGAATACCGTTGATCATGTTTCATATGACAATTTTGTATCTTTTGTTTTTCTATAGAGAAGGAAGGGAAAGGCCCATTCCCTTTTCTCCTGGATAACTTGGGGTGGTTTTCTTTGGGGTCTAGATTGTTTCCGTCTCACCCTTCTCTCAGCCTCACAACACCGTCTTGGTAACAGAACACACAGTTTTGAGAGAGTGTCAGATCTAAGGAGATCTTTCTCTCGTTTTCCCACAAACAATCGTCTTCATACAAAAGGCCATGCTCGATCACGTGAGGAGCATTCCACAGACTCCCTTCTGCCTCCACACATTTAAGCGATGTCTGTCCTTCCTAACTCAGGAATGGCTGGTGCCTGAGCTTGAAGACATGTCTACATCATGCTGTGAGCCCCGACTGAAGCTTGTGAGTGAGTGTGGTGTGTGATAACAGTATTTCCAGAAGCTGCTCCCACACGGGGAGGCCTCACTGTAACTCCACTGCGCAGCAGCACATGAAAACACCTCATTTTAAACCCCAACCGACCACCCCGAAATCGACTCCCTTAGCTTGTTCCAGAAATACCTTTCTCTGCATTCATGCCTCCAATGGAAGGGGAAACATGATAGAAATACTTAGAACGGAAGAAAAGAGAAACCTAGATTATTCCTTTTGAAATGCCTCACTTGTGTAAAATTTAGTAATAAAGCATAGGGACAGATGTTTAGGGCCTTAGAGGGCTCCCATGCAAACGAGCAGGTTCAGAAGCTTTGAATTTATTAGCTTCAAGATAAACAGGCCTCTGTGTCCCTGCCTGTTGTTCCTTTGGCAACATGGCTACGTCATGGGACAATCACTGCTTGGTTGAAATAACTTAGTCTGAGATTTCCTCAAAGAGCCACAACTTTGTGTCCTTTGCACCTCCAGTGTGGGGAACAGGTGAAGTCCTGAGTGAAGATGGATTATTGATATGAGCACGGCCATGTCAAGGACCCCAGCGTCTCAGAGCCGTGAGAATGACTGGTCAGAGTGCTAAGGCTGGATGTTGATGACCTTTTGCTAACACCAGTGTGTGCACAAAGTGTCAAGGGCAGCTCTCCCCTTGCAGATGTTGACGGCCTCTGCGGAAACTATCAACCATGTCTTCCTCCTCTGGCATGACTGCAACCTGAGACTGTTCCCTCTCAGAGACCTCCTAACAAGATTAACTAACCCTCCTGACTTCTCAGGCTGCTGCTGGTGCATCTCCACCTGATGCCAACTTTTCTGTATATGTATCTGTCAATCTCTGAGCTATGCATCTCACAGCACACCAGAATCTGCTGTAATTTCTTGTGTATTTACCACTAATTAGTCACTTATTAGTGATTAACTAATAAAACATGGGTACATGGATGGATGGATGGATGGATGGATGGATGGATGGATGGATGGATGGATGGAAGGGTGGATGACATTTCTACTGAGAGGCAAAGAAAGAGATACTATTGGTATGGGAATAGGAGAATCACTTTCCACACTGCCCACCAGGGGGAGCTACTGGGTGGTGTGGGGTGGAGGGTAGAGCGCATAATCAATAATTTTAAAGGATATTTGAAATCAGATTTTCATGGACACCAGAAAGGTGAGATGGGCCTTGTACAGTCAAGTACAAGAATTCAAGAAAGAACTGAAGAGAAAGCCACCTCCGCGTTAGAGTCACTGAACTGGCGAATCACCTCCGTTTCCATTTTCCCTCAGACCTGAGCCTTTGATGACAGCTGACTCTGGGAGTATACTGAAAAGGCCACGCCCTGGTCTGCTCTCCGTATTTATAGAGCTTTTTAGCACAAAGGCATTTTCATCAAAGCGCTTTAAGAGGCGGGCACACCCTGACACACACACATGAGCTCCATGAAAGTAACTGCAAGTTCCCAGCAGCCCGGGGCCTGAGCTGGCAAACAGGAATGCTTTGGAATACACTCCCTGGCCACAGGCAAGGAGCCCAGCTTGAAACTGGTGGGAAGAATGACATCAGGCAGGGCCAGCCAAGTCCCTGCTGAGGGGCCCTGACCTGTGTTTCTGGAAGACAACTCAGGTTTCCCGGTGTTGATCACGTGCCAGACCCTGTTAGGCTCTTTGCATGTTTTATCTCATTTAATCCTAAAATCATTCCCATTGTACTAGGGAAGAAGCTGGGGCTAAGAGGTAAATCACAGGCCTGGGGCATTCACCAGTGAGAGGTAAAGACCCACCTGTCTCCATCATCCCAGACCTTTTTGATGTTGCCCTAATACATGATCTATGTATAACAGAGAAAACCCAGTGTTTAAGATCACAGGTGTATGAGATGGCTGTGGATTCATTTGTATCACTGACTTAAAGACCAGCTTGACTCTCTCAGTATAATTCAAAACCAGCCCAGAAGTGCTCCAGCAAAGCTGAAATTTTAGTAGGTAAGACAGTCCTTTCAAGGTTCCCATGAACTCCCACTGAGGCTGTGCTGGGGGTGGCACATATCATAATTGGTCTGTATTACAGTTTTTATGTAAGATATTCCCACAGGTTCAGGGACAGAGGATTGGCCACCTGATGGGCTTTGGAGAAGTTGTTAGGTTCTGAGGGGTCTGACCTAATAATCACTGAATTCAGAAAAGGTGGTAGAGCCTAGTGGTGGGACATGGGCCACGGAGGGCGTACCCTAAGAAGACACAGTTCATTCCCTTGTCCGTTCTGTCCTCTCTGCTTCCTGGTCCCCGTGAGGTTCTGACACACACTCTTGCCATCTATTCTCTGTTGGTGCTTCGGGCCCAAAGTCAATCTATGTTGTTAGATTTTATGTTTATGAATTTCTGCACACACGTGCCTGCGTGTAGAGGCCAGAAGTCAACGTTAGATAGCTCTTTCCATCGCTTCTCCACTTTAGGTTTTGAGGCAGAGTCTCTCACTGAACTCACAGACTTGGCCAAGGCTGTGACCAGCGAGCACCGGAGATCTTCCCATCTCTGTTTCCTCAGTGCTAGGATTCCAGGCACCTTCTGCTCTGACGAGGCTTTTTGGTGGGTACTGGGAATCTGAACTCAGGTCCTCGCGCTTACGTGGCAAGCAGTTTAGCAACGTAGCCATCTCTCTAGTCACTTTATTTTTTTTTAATAATAGCTATTTAACAGCTAATTTGCAAATTTTCCAGAAATTTAATAATTAGGTCTTAGGATTTCACAAGTTGGTTCTGGCAATAACACTGAGGCCACTGCGCTAATCCAAAGACGTAATACTTGTACCATGGGCCAAGCTGTTAGTTGGGACATGATCAAAAGGGGTCAGATTTGGGATATATAATGACAGGACCGAGATTTGCTGGTAGGCTCCATGTGGAATAGAAGAAAAAGGAAGAAAAACCGAAGTGAGACACCCGTCCTTGTGTCTGATCCACGGCTCTGCTCTCCACATCTCCCCACATGGGGCAGGTGGTAAAAACACCCACTCACCTGTCTCTTCTCTGTCGTGTCTGTCTTCCAAACCTTCTCAGAGCCATGGCCATCTTCCACACTACAGCCACACCGTGAAAGAAAGATCTCTGCGGTTGAAGGCTTCGGGCGTTTGTCTTTACAGAGCAAATAAACTGGCAGAGTTCTTACTTGCCACAAAGCCAAGTTTCTAAAATTATCACCTTTATTTTTGAAAACTGGTGTACTTGTTTTATTTTCATACAGAGGAAGAGAGAGAAGAGGAGTATGGCAAGGCAAAAAGGGGGTGGTGGTGGAAGAGACGGAAGGATGGGAGAGGTGAGCCAAGGAGAAGGGCGGGAAGAAGAGGAAAAGATAAAGAAAGGAGGCAGAAGGAGGAAGAAGAAGAGGAAGGTGGGTATCCCCGGGCCTGGGAGAGCAGTGCAATGTGTCCATCCTGAGCACAAACACCCCTTTCATGTCGTTTTCTGTGTGTCATCCACAATTCAAGATGATAACAATGAGCATTTTATTATATACTTTATATAATAAAAAGCTCAAGGGCAAATAAGGAAATGTCCTTTTTTTTTTTTTTTTTAAATACATGACCGGAATTTAGCTTTGAAAGAGGGCCTTGGGAGTAGGAAGCCCGGGCAGGACAAGTGTGTTAGAAATAATTACCAAGATGGCAGTCTAGCACAGGACACGGGGCAAGCAATCCCCATGCCACAAGCCTCTTGGGGTGTGTGAACATGGCCCTGTCCTCTACCTCTCCCTGCCTAGGACGTGGACACGCTTGTCTGTGAAGTGGGACTACAAACACTGCACCACGCCTCTCTCCCTTGAACTGCGACGACGATGATCAAAGAAGTAGACAAAGTAGACATGCCAGTCTCGCCAAAGGATTGCAAGTGTCGCGATCACAAGCTGTACCAGAGAATTTTGCGTACAAAGAAACATCCACGTCCTTCTTTTAAAAAGAAATGGGAAATTCCCAATAGGAGTTCTTCCACTAAGGGTGGGCGAGCTCTGATGGCTGGACACCTAAACTCACCAGCTGCCTCTGGGGAAAGTCTTTAATCAGCATGATTTGAAGTCATTCTGACTCAGCACGGATAATTCTGTACTTGACAAGCCTTACCGAAAATAATTAACAAGGGCCTGCTGTGGTCCGACAGGGAGAGGCAAGTCAAAGCGACACCTTGAGTCAGGAAGCATTGCCGGCCTCCTCTCCCTCTAAGCCTTCCTCTTGGCAGTTCACTCGGTGGAGAGACGAAGCAGCATGGAGGTGGAACAGGCCCTGACCTGCTGGGCAGGCTACATCCGTGCTTAGAGAGCATGGAGCCCTTTGCTGGGGTTAGCAGAGTGTCCTTCAGGCTCTGGACACTGTTGCTTTGAGCAGCCCCATGACCCTCAGCAGAGACATCTCGTATTGACAGCCTCAAAGGGTTCCTGTGTTAATCAATAACAGCATTCCTCTCCTGCCTTTGGCTAAAAGCTAAAGAGACAGGCTGGAGCATATGTGATTACCAGAATTTAATTATATATCACATTGATTTTTAATTAGAACTCTTGTGGGGGCCTCGTCTATTAAAGTATTTCAGCTGGCAAATTGCTTTGCCTAGTCCATCAAGTAATTTGAAATGTATTTCTCCTTCTGACCTCTGACCTCCTTGATGAGGAAGAAAACCTGCCATGCAACCCACACCAGGAGGGTGAAGAACCGGAAAACACCCACTTCCCCAAGCCCTATCCACACTCCAAACTTCAGCATCAAAGACACTGACTTGGAGAGCCAACAATGAGGGGCTTCTAGCTTGTTAGAAGTCGGTCCAGTTAAGGTCCCATCAGGACCAGTCACACTGGCTGTGGTCCTTAGTCTCAACTGTCTGGGGAAGAGGTCCCAGTCTGGCTTTAAATATCAGATCTGCCTCATTTGACCATGTTTCCAAGTATAGCAGGGATGTTCCAGAGAGCCTAGAGTACCCCAAGGCTGAGAGACACACACTTGGCTAGCTGGAGGTAAGATCCAAGCCTCCTGATCCAAAGGTTCCCATTGGGATATATGCTTGCACAGAAGGCCTTGGAGACATCAGCTTTGACTCCTAGAATTTCTGCTGTCTCTACAAAGTTGCTCTGGGATCTCAAAGTTACCCAAACTGGCTCAGCTGTCAGCACTAGTCAGTTGCTGTCCAAGATACGGGCAATGCATAGCAGTTGCTGCCCTCTGACATGAAATAACATGTCTCCATTGATGATGGGTTTACAAGCTATGAGCTGACTGTATTCTAAGTTGAAAAGGAATTGAATACCCAAGTCCATACACCTTCCTAGTCTAGTGACACTGCTCCATGGAATACTGGCTGTTTTCCTCATGATATCAAGGCTACGGAAGGGCTCACTGCCACTGCCTCACCTCTCAGGAGGATATTACATCTTGTTTTGATAGCTAAGGGAAAGATCTAAACTCACAATTTGAAGTACTCTTCCTACTGAAAGCACGTGGCCTTCACACCACCGTGAGGGTGAAAAACCATTAGGAAGACTCATCGTAAGCCAGGGATCATCTGTAATTACTTTAATCACAGTGTGAGCTGCATTCCAGGCAAGGTGCTCGCACTATTTACATGGCTTGTCTTGGATGGATCTTCGTTTTACAAGCAAGCGAACCTCAACATGAAACTTCTAATCAGCCAGCGGAGCTCACATAGTGGGAGACCTGGGCCTGGGGCTGCTCCCTGCCCTCTCCCTTCTCCTGACTTCCTCTCACATCACAATGTGCTCTTCCAGGAGCCACCTGCCACCTCTTTCCCTCCTACCAGGAACAAGCAGAGGAGCAACGCTAGCCCTGTGAACGAGCAGCCATCTCCTCACTTCCTTTCTCCTACACCGCCCTGCAGCCCAGTTCATCACACTGGCCCACTGTCTTCATGACTAACACTACTGACTTGAGTGAGATTGCCATGCCTCCCAGCATCTGCCCAGGCTCTCCTTTGTCCTATCTATCCGTCCATTCAATCCACAACATAACCAGGGAACTTCCAACACATGCCAGCCACTGGACTACATGCTGGCCATGCATGAGCGGGCAAACCTTTGTCTTCAGCCTAGTCGGGGAGATAATCCAGATAAACAGACTATGGGGAACAACATGAGAAAGATGATTGCTGCAAACAGCATATGATCACCCAAGAACAGCTCCAAAGTCAGAATCTGAAATATGGCTTCTACTAAGTGTATGTGACCTTTGCACCCTGTAGAGCTGGAGAGTCATTGTATAGATGCTGAATACCCTGGGAAGGACCCTCCAAGCTGCTCTTGAGTGGGAGGATCCTAGGCCCTAGGACCATCATGGACGATTTACTGAAAAATGTCCAGCCTCTAGAGCCCAACCCCAAG
>CABHPQ010156659.1:0-27915 GCA_902168405.1 Peromyscus aztecus | reverse complement strand
AATTCATAACAGTAGCAAAATTACAGTTATGAAGTAGGAACAAAATGATTTTATGGTTGGGGGTCACCACAACATGAAGAACTGTATTAAAGGGTTGCAGCATTAGGAAGGTTAAGAACCACTGCCTTATATGGAAAAAAAAAAAAAAAAACCTTTGCAGGTGAGAGAAAGGTTACAAAAAGAAGAGCGTAGCAGGAATCTTAACAGGTCTTATCAATAAAATCAAACCTGGAGCCAGGTATTGGGGTGAACACTGGAAGATCAGAGAAACAGAACAAGCCACAGCTAACCTCACCTGGCCAACTTCTCAGCTGATCTTGTTTCCTCAGACTGGAAGCCTCAGTCCTCATCCAAATGAATCTCAGCTGAACAGCTGCTCGAAAACCTGAAAGCTTAACCAGCCAAATGCTTCTAGTTTCTGGTCCTCATGCCTTATATACCTTTCTGCTTTCTACCACCACTCCCTGGGATTAAAGGCTTGCTTTCTGGGATTAAAGGCGTGAGTCACCATGCTTGGCTGTATCCTTGAACAGATGGATTTCTGCCTCTGGAATGCTAGGATTAAAGGCGAGTGCTACCACTGCCTGTCCTAAGTATCTAGTGGCTTTTCTGTTCTCTGACCCCAGATAAGTTTATTAGGGAACACAATATTTTGGGGAACACAATACCACAGAAGGGGCTCTTCCTTCTGAGTTGTTCTTTGGGGCATTCATGAGTTTACTAAGAAGGAGGTAGAGGGAGATTTCAGGTGGAAAGGGAAGCAGTATCAAGTCAGAGACAGGGGTGGTAGTGATGTACCCACAAGCTAAGAAAGTCCAGCAGCTACCAGAGCCGAAAGAACAATGCATAGATTCTCCCCTGGAACTCCTGCAGGGACCCAAGCCTTATACAAGAAAATTAATTTGCCTTGGGTTAAGCTAGCAGTGTGAATTTCTGTTATAGCAGCCATAGTAAACTAATACATGTGTCTTGGAATAGAGCAGCGATCATGGGAAAAATATGAGCCCCAAACTACGGTAGAACATGTCAATCCTAACTGGAACTTACAACCACTGAAACACAGCTCAGAACTCCCAGGTTCTTCATGAGACAAAAACTATACAAATGTTATAAGAATAAAGAATGAGGGAAGGTAATAATAATTTTCTAATTCTTCCTTTCTCCCCAAGTGTATGTTCGAAGGAGATGAGCAGTGGAGAGCAGTTCTCCAATTCCTTAGTAAGGTTATTCTCTATTCTCCATCCACACCCTTCACCTACCATTAGAAGATGTGAACATGAATGAATGGGCTCTTGTGGAGCTTTCCTGGTACACATTTAATGAAGGAACATACTGTAGGAAGTGGGACACAAAGGAACTGGAGAGGAAGGTGTGGTCTGGAATGCAAGGTGCTGGGTGTTGTACTGTTTCCTCTTGAGTCACCCCTCTGGGGAGGGGGATTCACTTCAGTTTCAGCATTGAATAGGAGCAACACAGAGCCATCCATGTGTACCAACCCATTGATTTTGAATTAAAAACGTGTATCTAAGCAGTTCAAATCTGATATAGCAGTCGAGTGGAAGCAATTCCATTTAGATGAAAGAGATAGAGAACATGTCTGGAGCTTTCAGCAGGCAGATGACAAGGACATTGGTGTAACTCCATCCTTTGTAACTGTCTTCTGCAAGAAGCCTGGTCTTCTGTGTGTCTTCTTTTGGGGAAATGCCTTGAATTTGACCCTCTTGCAGATTCTGAGGCCGATTGCCACTGTCACCTCCCTTGGAGAAGCTGTTCTACCATCTTTTCCTCTGATTGTAGGGGGATGTGAACTTCCCTGACCTCTCATATCCATCTTAGAATTTCTTTCTCTTCTGGATATTTCAAGCTTTCTTCTCTGAGTAAAATATGATGAGAACATTGCTACTGTGGTTAATCATATATATATATCATATATATATTTGTTTTATATATATTTACATATACTATATATTATTTACAGATACATACATACATACATGTATATACTGTATACATACACAATGAACTTTGGAAGTCTCAAAAGCTTGCTACTGAGCCAGGTGTGATGGTACGTTCCTATAATCCCAGCACTTGGGAGGTAGAAGCAGGAGGATCTCATGAACTTGAAACGAGCCTGCCCTACACAGCAAATAGAGAAGAAAATGGAAAGAAGGGGGAGGCTTCTGACTAAATCTCAAGGCATTATTTTTTTCTCCCAGAAATTCGTAAGTATTTAGCTTCCCTTCATTTTACTAACTTCCATGTACAAATAAAATTGAAAAGGAGTTACCGGAATCCTGCCATAGTTTGAATGTGAAATGCCTTCCACAGACTTACACGTTTGAACACTTGGTCCCCGGCTGTGACCCTACCTTAGGAGATTTTAGAGCCTTTGGGATGTGTGTCCTCGGTAGCAGAGAGGGTTGCTGGGGGTGGACCCTGAAGTCTGCAGCTGCTCCTGAGAGCAGCTCAAGTCCTCTGCTTCTCTGTCTGCCGAGATTTGAGCATGACACGCTACCCACTCTCAGTGCCTCATGCTTCTCCTGCCGGGATGGACCCCAGCCTCTGAAATGTGACCAATACACTTTATCCTCCTTAATTTGCTTCCTTCAAGTATTTTATCACACTGATGAGAGCAGCCACTAATACAATCACACACACACACACACACACACACACACACACACACACACTCGCAAATAACCTATTCTTGGATTTTATCCTAAATATTTCTAAGCAAGACACTGGAAAGAAAGCCGCCACCAAGTAGCTCTCTACAGAAGGACTGGGGAGATACAGTGAGGTCTCAGATAAAAGCAGGAAGCCACACACACATTTCAAAACCTTTTCAATCTTAGAGATTTCCCCAGTGACAAGTGTCACCAATAAAAGTCTGTTTTCCTTTGTGTTAGCCCTAAATGCTTCTCGTTGAGAGATATAACTGCAAAATATGATGACCTCTGGGGGGAAAGCACTTTGTTAACAGCAATAATTTTTTTAAGACAAGAGAACTCTAATTTTTGAATTAACGTTATTTGCTTATTGATTGTGGGTATGTGTGGGTCTATATGTGCCAGGGTGCCAACTTGTGAATGTCAGCTCTCTCTTCGACTGTGTTGATTCTAAGGATAGAACTCAGGTCTCAGGCATGGCAGCAAGAGCCTGCATCCTTTGAACCATCTTGCCAGGCCATTGGTTTAGTCTTACTTTTAATTCCTTTAAGATAATATATTATCCATGAATACATTTCCATGAAATATAGTAAATACAATTTTAGTATTACCCTCCTTAATGTTAGACTTCTGCTTCTGAGATTTCTTCTTTTCTTCAAATACCCCAACAGATCTCTCTCCTTCCCCGACACATATGCAGCCAGGTGTTTCTCCTGGAGGCTGTGGAGGGAGTTAATCAGAGCCCTCCTGTGACATCTCTGTGGAGAGGAGAGGCCAATTATAACCCCAGTGTGTCACTGGATGGGGCTTTCGTACACAGGTACTACGTGTGTAGCTACACTAAGCCATAACTAATTTTAATTTTGAGGGAGCTTGCTCTCCCAGACTCACAGTGAGAAGTGCTGTTTGTTTGCAGTTCAGCCATGTGTCTTCTCAAAGGCACACATAGATCTTATTGTGATTTCCCTCAGTACACAGACACAAGCCACAAATGACTCATTTCATTACTTTTCCAAAAACAAGGCTGAAGACAAACCCTCCATTCTATGGTAAGTGCTAATGTCTTTACGTCTATGAAGAGAAGCTGGCCAAGGTGGGGTTTTCTTTTTTTTGTTTTTTTCCCCTCTCTCTGGAGGGCAACTACACACATTCCAGCTAAGAAACTTCCGGTCATCATTAGCACATTAATTAACAACCACGAAGACATGGGAAGATTTATAGGTGATGTTTGCTCTTAAGTGAAATATAATTCCTTGAATTCACAAGCCAAACTTTGAAAAGAAAGAAAAAAGACCATGAGAATTCACAAAGGGAAGACTGTTTTCTTCTCGTTTGTGGTAAGAGATGGCCTGTGTCAACCACGGTACTGACTTCTAGCTCAGGGAACCAAGTGAAAATGATTTGGAGCTGGCCCTGGTGGTGTGGACCTGGAAGAACTGGCAGGCTGACCAACTCAGCTACCTCCCAGGCCCAGATCCAGGGCTTTGAGCTGGCTCACCCCAACATCTACCCCATCTATGAGCAGTTGGAGTGCATGAAGGGGCTGGTCCTGCAGAACCAAAGCTGCAGGAGCTCCATGACTTGGGGCAACAGCAGGCTATCTGAGAGGAGTCTTGGTGAGGGTCCAGTCATGATGGTGTACCAGAAGCCAGAGGCCTCGAACCAGACCTCACTTCAATGAATATTTGCAAGTAACGCCGTTTGGACAGAAGGATTACTGTGTGACGCACATCCTGTCACACTGCAGTTTCCACAACCAGGTGGTTTTTGTTTGGGTTTTTTTTTTTAACTTTTAATTTTTAATTTTCTTTTGAGGGGAGGTTACAAGGGATGAGGGCAGATACGGAAGGACTGGGAAATGAGTGGGATTGGGATATGTGATGTGAAATACACAAAGAATCAATAAAAAATTATGAAAAAAGGAAAGAAATGCTTTGGAGATAATGACGAGTGGGCGTTCCATCGGCTTTATTTTCTTGCAGGGACTGAGTTACCCAGTGAGTGGAGCTTGTCGTTCAGGGCTGTGGCGAGCCTCCTCTGTGTACAGCGAGAGCTTGTTCACTAATACAGCTGCTATTGGCATGCAGAATTTCAAATACCTGGCATCTTTCCCTAGACTCTACTGTGCTCTGAAGGATACAGTTTGCTTCTGAGATTTTTTTTTTAAGGAAAAAGTATGGAATGTGTTGACTTGCTGCATATTAACTCCTGCCCAGATCTGAAGATTGGAAAGCAGGATGGGCTCAAACAGGCTTTGTCAGTTCTTGAGTCCTGGAAATAGATTCATAAAATGCTTACTCCACTTCTTGAGACATTCCATGTTGGATTGTGGTGAGGTCATTATGGTTCATGGAATTGTATGATTTCTGACAAATTGTTAAATATAATTTGTATTGCTTCTGTAAGGCTTTTCACTTAAATAGGTTGACAGCTTATGAAAAGAAAATTCTTTTGTCAGGCCATGAAACTTGGTATTTACTTTGGGGAAATTGGTTGTTGTGGCAATACTATATGTAATAACTCAGAAACGTATAGAATTTACTATCAGGCAAAGCCAGTAGAAAGTGTAAGTTAGTGACACCTGAAGCCTCTCCACACCACTTCTCATGTAGAGAGTGATTCCTGTACTAAATGTAGAGACCACTTAGGAGAACACCAACCACCACAAAGAAGAAATAAAACACTTACACTCAAGAAAACAATAGTCATCGCTATGTGTGAAAAGGACAGATGCATTTACACATTAACTAAGCATAGCCTCTAAAAAAAAACAGTGATTCAGAACACAGAAAGTGTTTCAGAATTTAGTAAGTAACCGAAAACATGGAAATTAACTTAAATAATGTCTTAAAACACATAGAAAACAGAATGAGAGTTTAATTAACTATTCCCAATAAAATTATGCAAAAAAATAGACAAATTCAAATTTAAAACTGGAAAAATTTCTATTTTAAAAAAAGAAAGATATCTCACAGTAAGATAATAGAAGAGGTCAATGGGACTCTTTAAAACACACACACACCAAACTGGAGCCTCTGAGGATTAATAGAAAACACTAACAGCTAACAGAGAAAACATTCCATTTCTTTTCTTTTCTTTTTTTTTTATGGTTTTTCAAGACAGGATTTCTCTGTGTAGCTTTGCGCCTTTCCTGGAACTTTTTAAAAACACATCAACAGCAGACTTCTCGTGAACAATGTTTTGTTTTGTTTTGGAGACAGGGTTTCGCTGTGTATCCCTGGCTATCCTGGAACTCTCTATGTAGACCAGGCTGGTCTCGAACTCCCAGAGATCTGCCTGCCTCTGCCTCCTGAATACTGGCATTAAAGGTGTGCACCACCACTCCTGGCTATGAACAACCTTTCCTTAATGCCATAAGGAAACTAAGTCCTGTGGGTCCTGTGGATGGTAAGGCAGCTCACTGAAACCACTTACCTCAACAGTTTGACAGCCTGAGTTTGAGCCCCTGGTTCCATAAGTCCTCTGACTTCCACATGTGCATTGTGGTACACACACACACACACACACACAAACAATATATATATATATATATATATATATATATATATATATATATATATATGAAGGTCAGAAGGAAACTTCTAACGTAGCTCTTCATCTTTCACACTATTTGAGGCAGGGTCTCTCTTTTGTTCATCACTGCAGAGGCCAAGCCAGCTGACCTGCCAGCTTCCATGGATTTTCCTCCCCAAACCTTTATCTTGCCACAAAAACACTAAAATTTGAGATGTATCTGGCCTTGCATATGTCCTGGGGATTTGAACTCAGGTCTTCAGGCTTGTGTAGTGAATGCTTTACCTACTGAACCATCTCCCAGCTCCCCCATCTAGCCTCTAACTCCTGAGCTCAAGCAATCCCCTTGCTAGTCACCCGAGTAGGGGAGACCGCAGATGGGTCCCACTGCTAGGACCAGGCAGGACTAGCTTTGGGTGTATGTATTGTGCATGCATGTGCGTATGCATGCTGGAAAGTGTGTGGGCACATGTGTCTGAACATGTGTGTTTGCATGTTCACATGGCAGTATCTTAAGAGAGCTGAGGTAATTTAACTACAAATATGGAATTGTAAATCCAAACTAGCAAGAATGAAGACAAAATAGAAGCGTTTTCAGAGGCACGAGGACATAAAACACACTCTCTCAAATGTTTGCTGGAAGAACTACCCGGAAACACCCCCAGGAGCAGAAAGCAAAGCCCTGATGAATAAGTTGCAAATAGATACGGTAGGAAAAACCATGCGGAAAACACGGCGTAGGGCCAGTTAAGCTCATCTTAACAAATCGACGCTAGAGAAACAACAGTAAG
This sequence comes from Peromyscus aztecus, assembly GCA_902168405.1. Taxonomy (NCBI): domain Eukaryota; kingdom Metazoa; phylum Chordata; class Mammalia; order Rodentia; family Cricetidae; genus Peromyscus; species Peromyscus aztecus. Next base: position 20,921 of record CABHPQ010156659.1, on the reverse strand, counting down.
AAAAAGACAAAAATGCTAAACGAAAACTGGAAGGTGCAGACGACCAACCCTGGTGTAACTAAATGAAGATAAGGTGCAGACGGTCAACCCACGTTAAGTCAGAAAGTCTGAAAGCAGCAGTGTATGCCTTGTGTTTCCTTCTTGAGGAGGCTGCAGACCGTGATGTTTTGATTCTTGAAAGAAAAAAATGTAAATACAAGAACTTATGTCAAAACTTCCCTATCACTGAAATTATCCAAATGCAATAGATAAGTATATTAATGCCCATACGATGTATACAGTGCATGGGCATCCATCACCTGTGAGGATCATGGTCTCAGTGAATAGACTGAAGATGAACACAGACCTAGAGCTGGGAGCTAAGGAGGATTTTAAGGACTGGGGAGATGGTTCAGTAGTTAAGAGTATGGACTGCTTTCACAGAAATCCCAAGTTTGGGTCCCTGCACCTACTACTTTAGCTCCAGTTCCAGGGGATCTGGCACCCTCTTCTGGCCTGTGTAGGCATCTGTACACACACACACACACACACACACACACACACACACACACACACAGCTTAAAATACATATAAAAATAAATAAACTTTCAAAAGAAGGTTTTGAGATTTTAATTTTATCACCAATGTTTTATTGACTTAAAAATACTGCAAGAGAATATGAATTTTAAAACTTAAAATTTGAAATCTAACCTTTTCAGATGGCCAAAATATAGAGCTTTGTTACAATATCCTTCCTCCATTCTCCTGTTTTATATTTTTCTCAAAAAGAGAAAGAAAAAAAAGAAGGAAGGAAGGGAGGAAGGAAGGAAGGAAGGAAGGAAGGAAGGAAGGAAGGAAGGAAGGAAGGAAAAAAGATATTAAAGCCTCTGGCTCCGTTTGACTGCTGTTTAAGTGTGTTAGCACATTTGTAAGTTCCAGAACCATTCAAGATGAAGCCCTGAAGCCACAGAGCCATTCACTGCATGTCTAGAGCAGACAGGAGGCCACAACACACACTCCACCTGCTACGTGCAGGTAAGGAAACTGCCATTGGAAGAAAATGCCCATGAACCAGGGTTCAATGCCTTTTAAACACCGATGGTTATAAAAGCCGCATTATCTTGTGCTGTCCCTTGGTTTGAATTACTTCTTTCTGGCTTGAGTGTGCAAGTAGTGGAACAGAGATGTCAATATAGAAACTGCCTTAGCCAGGGGTCATCAGGGGGCTATCCAATTAGAGAGCCCTTTAGAGCCACGGAAAAGAAAATAAGTTCTCTGTCATAGTAAGGACCCTCCCTATGGGAGGCAGAACAATCAGCCCTGTGTGTTAGGTTCTCATACAGTGCGGGGGAAATCATGGCACACAATGAGAAACATTCAGATTGCCTTCTGGGAGTGATGAGTAGTGGTGTGCAGCCCATGGGATTCATTGCTCACTAGAACAACCAGCTGACATCACTCCTCCCATAAAGAAGGAAAGAGTAATTCTAGCAGCAGAGAAACACAAGTGGCTAATCTGGGTAGACTGAATTTGTATGTCATTCAGTGGACATTTCAGGAGAACGCTCTCACCAAACTCCATGTTCTTAGGACACAGCAGGTCAGTGTTATTGGACAATGGAAGACTGTCTGAGTTATGTGTCCTGTTTCCAGGATATGGTAAAATACCCAGAGGAAGCGTCATAAGGAGGGAAAGGTCTATTTGGGTTCATGGTTTGAGGATACAGTGCATCATGGTAGGGAAGGTGTTGAGCAATATTATTTTAAGGTCTGTTACTTTTGTTTATGTTGTATTTGTTTAACTCTGTGTGGCTGTGTTACTGTGTCTGTCTAAAACACCTGATGGTCTAATAAAGAACTGAATGGCCAATAGCGAGGCAGGAGAAAGGATAGGTGGGACTGGCAAGCAGAGAGTATAATTAGAAGGAGAAATCTGGGAGCGAAGGGAAGGAGCCAGAGAAGGAGGAGGCCATCAAGGGCCAGCCACCCAGCTACACAGCAAGCCACAGAGTAAGAGAAGGATTTACAGAAGTAAGAGAATGGGAAAAGTCCAGAGGCAAAAGGTAGACAGGATAATTTAAATTTAAGGAAAGCTGGTAAGAAACAAGCCAAGCTAAGGCCAGGCATTTATAATTAAGTATAAGCTTCCATGTGTGATTTATTTGTGAGCTGAGTGGCAGCCCCCCCCCCAAAAGAGTAAAACAACCAAGAACAGGAAGGCTTGGAGGCAGACATGTGAAGTAGCTGGTCACATTGAATCTGCAGTCAGGAAGCACGGGGTGATAAATGCTGGTGCTCAGTTAGCTTACTGTTTTTTAATCAGTTTGAGACCATGAAATAGTGCTGCCATCCTTTAGGGCAGAGCTTCCCACCTCAATTAACCTAATCAAGACAATCTCTCACCAAAATGCCTGGCAGCTTGCCTCCCGGGTGACTCTGGACCTCTGTGAAGTTGGTAATCAACACCGACCATCACAAAGCCCTATGAATTACCTCCTCAGTTTCCAGCAGTGGGGCCAGCTTTATGTTAGCTCAAGGTCTTCAATGCAGATCAGGAATGGCTCAGAGAGAGCTCCAGATGAGGATTTCCAAGCCAAGACTGCTACTCTAAATGATAAAGGTCAAGCCTGGGCAGTGGCAGGGAGGGTGCAGAGGAGCTTATGTATCTGGGAGACTTTAAAGGTAACATAAAGGGAAGAGTGGTGGATGCCTACCCAAGTGTGGTAAGTAGGGGCATGTACATAGTCTGGGATCATTCCAACCTTCCTCACAACCCTGGAAGAAACAGAAGAGACCAGTGAAGGCATGGAGGTGGCAAAGGAAGGTAACGGACGAGAACTTAGAGATGCTGAGGGACATGGGCCTTTGTGCGGTGATGCTATAAGGCACTGAAACTGTCAGGTAATAGGTGGGGATCAAGACAAGGAGGTGGTGACTGAGACACACCCTTGTGAAGGAAAGCCACTGCCTCACAGATGGGAAAGGACTGAGTGGACATGATGTGTGCGGCTTAGAGTCGAAGGCTAGCTTCTCATGGCCACAGAGACTTCCAAGAGCAGCTTCCTGGGAGGGATGAGAGGGGAAGCGGCGAGGTCACCCCCACACATATCCCCACCATCGCCACCATAGCAATTCTAGGAGACCAGCACTTTCTAGTTCACAAATTAAGATTTCTGACCTGGATTCCCTGAAACAGGGGATATTCTGCTCAGATTTGACCAAAAGTCCTACTGTAGTCCAGTACACTGCTCTGGTGACCAGGCTAGGGCAGTCCGGCCATCCGTTCTGGCTTCCGGCTTAATTCCCGTAACCGTGTCTAGACCATGGGGTCCAGACAGAAGGCTGGATCCTGGGGGAAGGTAGGCAAGAAGGAAATGTGGTCACATGCCAGAGTGGAGGAGGAAGAAGCTCAAAGGAAGTTCAAGCCTTGCCCGAGAAAGATCTAAAAGGGAGGTAAGGAAGATGGGGCGTGTGCAGAAACGCAGTGCGTGCGAGCAGCTGTGGCCGTTGGCAGGGAGGGTCGGATGGCGAAGCGGGAGGCTAGGTGGCCAGGATGTTAGCTGGCTTTCCAGAACCACGACAAAACCCCTGAGACCATCAACTTAAAAAGGTGGAGGGTCCTGTTGTGGCTCCTGGTCTCAGGTATTTCCACCCGTAGTTGCCTGGCCTCTCTGCCTGTGGCAGCACAATGCATCCTGGGAGAGGGAGAGGCAGAAGATGATAGGTGAGGCCCCGCACAGCCTATTCTAGAGTGTGCCTCTAGTGACATACCTTCCCACCCCAGGTACTCACCTCCAAAAGATCCCATCTCCCAAAAGAACCCCAGCTAAGGACCAAGCCTTCAGCATTTAGGCATGTGAAGGACATCCAGGATCAAACTAGAGCAGCTGGTGTGAAGACTGTCGCCAGAGAGCACTCGGTCGGTGGACACTAGTTGAGCAGACAGGCGCAGCAGCTTACAGCAACCAAGCTCCATTAGCAGTATCTCCTCACTGCTCGATGGAGAGAACATTACCTGGGGGGATGTTATTGAAGGGTTCCTGGAAACGTGAGTTGGGCAGGAACTAAGCTTTTCCCTGCTGTCTCCAGCCACAGAACAGAAATACAGACATCTCCGAGTGAGGGAACACACTCCATTATACCGGCCTGACATTTAACACAGTGACTAGGGATGAACCCTCCCCTGGGAAGAGATGGGAAAAGGAGAGAGAGTTAAATAACAAAAATAGCCAATCACAAAAGTGCAGCACACAGGGGATGGTCCTCTGTCTAAGAAAGCCTGGGCACCACTTCAGAAGGGAGAGGCCAGACAGGTAGGCTGTAGATGGAAAACCAAATCCCCATGTCACTTCTAATTCAGACTCTTAACTCTCAGGAGTAAAATCTCTTCTTAACCCCTGCCTCTTGCAAACACTGGAGTAAGCCCTTCACCCCTGCAGACCACCTCCCTGCCTTCCCCCGCCTACAGCTTCAGTCAGTCTTCATCCAAAGCAAGCTACTACCAGTGCCCAAGGCAACAGAACCCCATTCTCCCTGCAACGAACTTTAAACCCCTCTGTTCTAATCCCTTTCTCCCAGGGATGATTTATAGCCCTACTCTTTGCCTTTTACTGGATCATTTGGAGCTATCTGTAAGTTAAGTTTTAACATTTTAAAGTCTTTTCTAGAAAATTACATGGGGAAAAAAAAAAGAAACTTTGTAAGCCATAGGGACCATGTGTCTATGTTATAAAGCCCCCAAAAGACCATTCAACATTTCAACACTTCAAGAAATAACTACCTGGGTGAGCTGACTCAGTACCCACTTCCACTGATTAATGACCTTGGTCCTCACCTGTCTCTTTCCCTACATCTGCATTTCAACTCATCTGATACTGTCTGGATCTAGTTTCTGTGTCCCCTAAAGTCATCGCCTCTTTGGTTTGATCTCTAAAGCTTTTGTATTAAAAGATGCAATATAAAAATTAATGACCTTGTGTCATGGGAAGCCAGGTATTTAGGGTGCTGTCAGCCGGCATTATTAGCATGAGTGTGATAGTAAAGTTGAAGATGAGTCACGGCAAGCAAACTTGCGTGTGCACTCAGATAAAAGTATCAGCAAGAGCTGCGAGGAAACGTCTAATGAAAGGCTAGAGCAGATGACGACATTCTGAAAACCCCACTGCTCTTCAGCCAGATGCAATTTGAAATAATGATAGGGTTATCTAGATCCAACTGGGTTCTCTCTTTATTCCAGCTCTGGTGATGAAGACCCTGTAGATACACAGATCTATTGTCTCTATAAATATTCCAAAAGTGAGACAGGGATGGGACTTTGCCCCTCAATGCCGATCCACAAGAATGACACTTGCCAACTTCTTTTCTAGATATCCAAAAGGAACTGTGATGATACACAACTCCCCAGGGGACACCCTCTCAGATTGGGAGGAATACTGGATCTGATGCCTGGAAATCCTGGTCTTTGTCTTGACTCTGTTGGAGGGAAACTTCGATCAGATCATGGAAGCCTGCCTGTACCTCACTTTCCATACACAAGAGAAAAGTGAAAGCCATTTGCCCAGTGTATCTGTGGCTTTGTTGTGAGTCTGCCTGGAGGAGCATAAGGTAACATTGTAGAGCCTCAGCTTGCTGGCCTTCTTCACCTGAGCCCATTACTTAACAGTCCTTCCCATCCTCCCTGAAGAAGGGGCAATACCATAAATTTAATGTATATACAAACAATCTGGAGTGGCGTGACTGGACAGGAATGGGAGGCTGGACTGATTGAGGAGTCTTGGCTCTCTCCGCCTGCACCCTGTAATTACAGTGAGCTGTAAACCACTGCACAGCACATTTGTGATGAGCACTCTAGCAAATAGCACAGAATTACAGGGTTGGAAGAGTCTTTGGAGGACGGCTCCCCCAGCTCTTTCAATTTACAGACGAGGAAACCGAGGCGCTGGACACGTGAGGAGTTTGCCTGGGACTGTACAGGCATCCATGATGATACTGAGTGAGGACCCAGAATCTGACTCCTCATCTTCTGGTCCTTCTATTGACCCCACATGCTTCTGGTGACCTGAGGACTTGAGGCAAATACTGGCATAGAAAGTTCTTTTACAGTGATGGTCACTACCATTGGTTAGCACATTCTGTTATTGCAGAGTGGCGGCCATCCTTTTCATACTGGCTTCCATTATCAAATTAGGAAATAGTCTTCTGGAATGGTCTCCCTTGTAGGTTGGGTTGCTGATGTCCTCACAGCAATATTGTTTACTTCTTGGAGAAAGACAGGGCCACATGGACCATGGGTTTAAACTTTTAAAATTTTGCATCTAAATTTCAGCTCCAGGTCTTCTAGTTGGGATTTTTCATGGGCCTTCGTCTTCCTAAGTAATTTTCTCATCTACAGAATGGCAAACCCTGAAAACTTTGTACATTGTAAAATATGGGATAAATATCATAATTATTGCCCTATGAGCCCGAAAACATCAGCATATGCCAAGCCATGTGAATAACACTTGTTGAAATCTCTAGTCCTGACTAGTGCAACCCACAGCTGGAGAACCACTCTTGCTATCCACTCCTGGTTGGTTTTTGTTTGGAAGGTCAAGGGACTTAGTTTTCTCCTTTCTCACATTTTGCGTTCCTCCTATGCTTCCAGTCCCTTACTCCATCTCTACTGTTTGCACTGTGATGACCTAGCCACACACTTCAGTAACCAACTCTCTCCAGTTGCCCAAGGAGACATTGGCATTCTTTTTACACATGCATTGAAACATACTAAAAGAACGGTGTCATATTAACTCATCATCTCTGTTTGGCCTACAAGCGGCAGAAAGCCTCTGTGTTAGCTTTCTACTGCTGTAACAAAATGCTCTGGGTAATTATGTTATTAAGAAAAAAGATGTATTTGGCCTTACAGTTTCAGAGATTCCAGTCCATGATTAGTTGGTCATGCTTTGGGCCTGTATGACAAAACAAACCTGCTTGCCTATCCCCTGGAAGAAAAAAAAAAAAAAAAGACCAGAATCCACCATTCCCTTCAAAGGCACAACCTGCATGACATAAAAACCTCATTCAAGGTCCAATCTCTTAGGTTCCACACCCCTACACATCGCCACCCCAATCCCAACCCCACCCCTGCCCAAAAGAAACACATTGGGGAACAAGTTTTTAACACATGAACCTTTCAAGGACACTTAACATCCACAGTACTGGTCTGGGGAGACGGCTCAACAGTTCTGGGTGCTTCCTGTGCAGCAGAAGGCCCTGAGTTTGGATCTCCAGAGGTCTAGGAAAAGGCATCAGGGCTTGGCTGGAAGCCCGGTACTGGGGGAAGAGAAGCCTGGCAGATCCCAAAGGCTCACTGGCCAGCCGGGCTAGCCAAACAGTGAGGTCCAGGTCTTAAAAGGAAGGTGAAAAACAGTAACAGTAAGATACTGGAAGTCAACCTCTGGCCTCCACAATTGCATGCGCAGTGAATGCATACAGACAGAAGAGACAGACAGAGATAAACAGAGGTAGAGAGCGTCAAGGACAGAGAGATCCAAAATACACTTCCTTAGGTGAGAAGGGAGGTTTATTGACAAGGTGCCAGGGACAGCTCACAGGTCAGGTGGTGAAAGGAAAGTTAACAGTGACTTGCCAGGGGTGGGGACTGTGGCCTCTCTCCCCAGGGCTCACACTGCTTCTCTCCTTGAGCTGACTTCCTCCTCTTATTGTAGGAAATCCACCCCCCACCCGCATTGTCGCTTCTGCAGCACAGGAGATAGCTACAGCCTGTCACTTGGAAGTTGAAGGACTGTATGTACCCTGACTGAAATTTGGAGTTGAGGAAACCAACCCAGGTCTGATGACACAGTCTGATCACACACAGTCTGCAGCATAACCACTTCAAAAAAAATTTTTTTTATTACACATACAGATAACCTCAGAGGCAGGAAGAGGGGTTCAGGTCCCCTGGAACTAGAGTTACAGGAAGTTTTGAACCTCTCAACCTGGTGATAAGAACCGAACTTGGATCCCCTGGAAGAGCAGCAAGTGCTCTTAACCACTGAGCCATTTCTCCAGCCCTTCAAGTATAATCTCTTACCTTCCAGTGAACATATTTGATTCAGAGGTGTCTTATTCCAGAAGCATCGCACATTCTGCTAGGTAGCCAGAAACAAATATATACTGTAGTTTATATAGCCTCACTTTTTGTTGCTATTTTATGTAGTCCAGGACAGCCCTGGGCTCTCTCTCTATCCCACAATGGCCTCAAATGCACAGTCCTCCTGCCTTAATCAAAGTGCTAAGATCAGAGCCATGTATCACCACGCTAAAACTATGGCGTCATTTCCTCCTGTAAGCAAAGAACTCTTCTACACATAGCGACTACAGACTGTTACCTCAAATCAGAGACCAAAAGGGATAAAGTGAGGTCAGATGTTGACTGCCGTCACAATCAGACACTCCTGTTTTAATCTAGCATATTGGTAATGCCTGCCAACCTGCCGCCATGTTGTCCAAGCCAGCCAGCTAAATCCCCGTGGATGGATCAGAACAAGGTTCCTTCAGTCTTGTCCTTCTGTTATGATGTGCCCTCCTGCGTCCAGTGAGTCAGACACAAGTTAGAAGATAATTTTAAGCCCGAAGTCCTTGCAGGGAGTTCTCCCTTCCCACTACGGAAAGAGTGGACGTTGACTTTCCCTCCAGGGCAGAGGCTCCCAGGCCTGAACCTGGGCAGCATGTTTAAATGTGGTCGCCGCACCAGAGTTTCCAAAGTTTGGCTGCACCTCAGGGTCAACTGGAAACCTATGAACATTCCAGAACCCAGGCCACACCTAGACAGTGAAATCCCACACAGGCACCAGGAGTCTTTGGCATTTGCCAAGTGCTTTCAGCGTTCAAGCAAGTTTGGGAAACACTCCTGTGACCCAGAATTCTCAACTCTGAGAACTGCATGCTGGAGCCTTTGGGGAAGATTATTGAGAATAATGTGCCCAGGTCACAGCCCACACCTAAAGCCAGAGCTGGAATCTGGGAGGAGAGAAGATGGAGCTAGTGGAGTCTGATTAAAGCTCCCTGGCTGATTAGGCTCAGCCCTTCCCAGAGAGTTTGACCAAATAGGTCCAAAGTGAGGCCCAGGAATCTGCATTTCAGGAAGCACCTTCCCCTGCCTTTACCTCCCCTCAGCAACCATAACTCACTGCACCTCATTCAGAGAAGCATGCATTTCACTTAGACCCTCACTGCTCAGTGTGGCCCGTAGACCAACAGCCCTAGAATTTCCTCAGAGTTTGTTATAAATACAGATCGTCAGGCATCAGCTCTGGGAGCCCCATCTGCTGAGAGAAAACCTACATGTTTTCAATTCTCTCTCTCTCTCTCTCTCTCTCTCTCTCTCTCTCTCTCTCTCTCTCTCTCATCCCGTGTGTGTGTGCACACGTGCGCGCGCCCGCGCATGTGGGTACACACGTGTCAGAACCCACATGTGAAGGTCCGAGGACAGTTGAGGCGCCTCAACTTCCACCTTTGTTTGAGACAGGGTCTCTTTGATGTTCGCTGCTGCATGTGCCAGGCTAGCTAGCCCTTGAGCTTCTGGGCATTCTCCTGTCTCCCGCTCACGTTTCACAGTAGGAGTGCTGGGATTACGGACGTATGTGCTACCACACCCGGCTTTCATGTGGGTACCGGGATCTGAACTTGAGTCCTCATGTTTACACGGTGAAGTACTCTACCCACTGAGCTGTACCCCCATCCTGAGCCCGGAAGTCTAAATTTTTACAGCATCCTGGGCCTGTCTCTGCAAATGAGAGCTCTTTGAAAGTCATCCTCTCTGGTTTACACAATGGAATCACCAGAAGCCTTAAAAAAAAAACAGGATGCAGACGCTGCATGGGGAGCTGTATTGGTCTAATTGGCTAGAGGTGTGTCTGGGAAGGGTGCCCACAGTTTAGAACAGCTGAGGTTGCTTCTAGAATCTCTGCTTATGGGGGTGATGACTGCTCCTTACTCCTCTCAACTGGACTTGCACACTCTAGAAACCAGGTCATGCCACGACCCCTGTGGACTTGTTAAGGTTTGCAAGGAAGTGTTTCCCACTGGCTAATGTGCTGTGTACTCAGATATTGAGCGCTTATTAGGAGGTGAACACAGTTACTCCTATATCCTTGACCGAAGACTGTTCCTCCTCTAAAGGGGGTCATCCTCTTTGACCAAGCACACAGCTTTGAGACCAACACAGAGTAGTAGAAGAAGGGGACACCTGTCTAGCCAGTCAAATCAACCAAATCAACCTTGGTGATCACGTGGTGTCAGATATAACAGCCAGATACCCCTCACATCTGTGTTGTATACCTGGATCCCAGCAGATTCCACTACTTTGGAAGGTGGCAGAAACTTCGGCAGTGGGGCCTGGCAGGAGGAAGTAGTTTACTGGGGGGGGGGGGGGGGGCGGGGTGGACACCTCCTCCTTCCTGTTCCACTAGCTGCATCCTGTCTGCCATTAAGTAAAGAAACTTACTCCTCCACACATTCCCACCACCAGATGTCCGAGTACATGGGTCACATGACCATGGACTGAATGCTCTGAAGCCCGCAGCAAAATAAATATTCTCTTCTCTTGTTTCTCTCGAGTATTTTGTTCAAAGTGATAGCAAAAGCAGTTCAAAGTAATTAATATGAAATTGTGAGGGAAAGTTCCCTATCAGTCATAGTACAGTCGGTGTCACGGCTTGGCCAAGTCTAAATTCAGAGCCTGCTTCTAATGCCAGTGAATAAAGAGGCCTCGGTGGAGGGATCTCTGTTTAGCTACTGATACACCCTCCAGCCTTCCCCCTCATGAAGACTGTCTTCCTGTCTCATCAAGTACACAAGTGAAACTCGTCAGCAACAACCCAGAAATGCAAACATTCTTTAAGCAATGTCTCAAAGTTCAAACTCTGTCTCCTGAAAAGTGACATCAGGATCTAGTCATGGGACAGACCTGATGAGAAAGAAAAGCTTATCTGGGCTTCTGTTTGTTTCATGGGGAAGATAAGATTCCTGAGCCAGCAGAGCTGAACAGGAGGCTCTCTGAAACTACACATTAGGTGGGGGAGGGGGGAGGCATCACCCTGTACACAGTAGTTGCTCAGCAAATATATATTTCTTCTTCTCCAAACCTCCATAGCCCATGTTCTGTCTTTTGTGGAATACACTCTCTTCAGCACAAATCCTTTTAGCCGTTAAGTGTCTTTTTCTGCTGTTCTGGCTTGAAATGTAAGTTTCTTGTGAAGGGGGGACACAGTAATTGGTCAATTAACATTGACCTCCTTTGTCATCTGTTCTCTATCCCCAGATTTAACAGACTCCAACTGAAAATGTGTGTGTGTAAACACCTTCATGCACATACACATGTGCAAGTATTAATGTGTGTGAGTGTGGTACACACATGTGTGTGTGCACATGAGCACCTATGCATGCCTGTGCAGAGGAGGATGGCCAGTGTCCTGTTCTATCATTCCCTGCCTATTCCTTTGAGATGGGGGCATTCACTAAGCCGGAAACCAGCAAGTCACAGCACCCCTCCTATGCCTCCGCTCCACCTCAGCACTGAGATTATAGACATGCACTCACCACATGAGGCTTTTATGTGGATGCTTAGATGTGAACTCAAATCCTCACCCTTGTGCAGCAAGTGCTCTTACCCACCGAGATGTCTCCCCAGCTCCCTACTCCAGCCAGTTGTTGTTTTTTTCAACTGTGCCTGTCCTGAGTGAGTTCTCTTCCTCTTGCCATTATCCCTAAACAATACAGCATAGCAACTATTTAAGCAGCATGTGCACTGTAGTGGGCATTCTAAGAAATCTAGACATGATTGAAACTCTATGGAGGGGTTGTGTTGGTTATATGCAACACCCTACCTTTAAATCAAAGGGCTGGAGGCTGGAGAGATTGACCAACTGTTGAGAACACTTGCTGCTCTTGCAGAGGACTTAGGTTCAATTCCCAACACCCACATGGTGGCTAACAACTGCCTGTAACTCCAGTTACAAGGTGTTCAGTGCCCTCCTCCAACATTCTCAGACATCAGTAAAGAGTGACTCCACAAGACACACTAGAAACAACCTGTTCTATCAACTCAAGAGACATTTGTGCTTGCCTTTGGCTTTGTGAGACAACCAACAATAGCCTTGACTCCCAGGATGCTGGGCATGTTGCCTGGCTACTTTTCTGTCCACCTATTGGCCTTCTTTACTCAGAGTTTAGTTAATCTTTTAATATGATTAGTATGATGGTGTGTTGTATTAGTATGATGGTGTGATTTTAATTTTGAGTTACTTGTTTTCATTAAAACAAGTATCAAAAGAATGTTGTCCCTATAAAACCATGTTAGCACTTGGAAAGCTAGAAAAGGAGTGAATTACTAGAACAAATATGTTACCAAATTATTACTAGGTGACTAGACAGCTGGTAATGAGTAACTGGGAGATCACAGAATCTGTGAAGAATCCAAACCATGGTGACTTCGCAGGGGTCTTCTGTGTGTTTCACTGGAGATGAAGCATACTTCTCTAGAGGAATGAGTTTTACAAGAAAGATGGGGGATCCCAAGTAGGAGACCCTTTTGCTAAGCCTTTTGCAAAGCTTGATGGGAGAGTATATAGTCTCAGATTCAAGCTAAACTTTTTTTAAAGTGAATATACATATATGTATGTATATGATTATCTGTGTGTATACATATGTATGCTTCTATGTAATTTTAATGTCTCCTTGCTGCATAAAATGATACCTTTACTTTTAAAAACTGACCCAACTAACAGTTTCAGTTAAATTGCTTAAGAGGATTTCTACAATGACATTAAAACTCACCCCCAGGATTTAATCACCTTAAATACCTCAGAAGATTAAACAAAACAGTCACCACAAGAAAATTCCACAAGAAATGTTTTTGTTATTGTCTTTTTTAGCCTAAGTTTATTTGTTTACAGTTGAGATTGAGAAGACAAGATAGATAGTGGTGGCCTTACTGAGTTCAGGCCTTACCAAAGAAGACAGCCATTCACCTCAATTAAGTTACAAGGCTAATCGTGAACACTTACAATGAAGGCCCTTGGGGTTGGAAAGGTGGCTCAGCACTTGCTGCTCTTGCAGATGAACTGAGTTCAGTTCCCAGCACCCACTTGGAACAGCTCACACCACTGTAACTCCAGCTTCAGGCGAGCTGACACCTCAGGCTGCCATGGGTACCTGTACTCACATGCACAGACTCACATATACACAATCTTTTTAAAATCCCTCACTAACTACGGAATTTGGTGTTTGATTAGATGTCTACATTTTTTTAAAAAGAAAAGCAAAGACCACAGATAAAGCTCCTGGGATTGTCCAGCCCCATGCAGCCTCTCTCCATGTGTTTTCTTTCTGACCTTTGCCTTCTCACTTATATGCTTGCAGATAATGGCTTCGATGTCTCAGTCTATTCAGACTGAACAACTTCCTTGCTCACAGTTCTGAAGCCTGGGAAACCTGAGATGAAGACTAATGTCTGGAGAGGGCCTGGGGCTCGTGGTTGGGGCCTGTTTGCTGGCTCCTCAAACAGGGGCAAAAAAAAGAGCGAGTACCCTTGTGGAAACCTCATGCTTGGATTCCTTAGTAAAGTTCTAAAACTGTCACCTTGGTGACTAGGTTTCCACATGAACTCAAGGTGGACACAAATGTCAAGCCACAGCAACACCTGTAGAAACATGTAGCTTTGCTTTGTTGTATGTCTTATTTTAATATATGACTTCTTACTAGTGTTCATAAATTGTGCTCCGTGTTCTTCAATGCAATCTTTCTGTGGCATTAGGTCATTCCAGTAGACCCTTAGCTAATGGCCATTCTTATTGTTGTCAAAGTTGCATCCATGTAAACGACACTACAGGAAGCTTCCTTGTTCACAATTCCTTGTACAGTTGCATGACTTTTGTAGGATGGACTCTAAGCAGGAGACTTGGGATGCATGTGCTGCATCTTAATCAATGGCGCCAGCTGTGCTAAGAAGCAGACTCCTTCATCCCCTCATTGTTCCCCTCAGATTTGACATGGGAGCCATCTTGCCACTTCAGTTACCTCTCCATCACCTCCTCTTCCCACTGGCTGCCTCCAGGAGTCTCCTTCTGTCTTCCCTGTGTTCCTGCTGGTGATGTTTTGTTCCCCTCTTGCTGACCTGTAGGAATTGTCTCCAGTGATGACTGAGTACTGAATTGCAGATGTTTTCCAACCCTGCTCGTCTCTTCTCTAATGTCTTTATCACTCGGCATTTCTCAGTGGCTTTGTCTCCTTTGTGTGTCTTTATTTGATTCATACAGAATTATCGTTCTTTGTCCGTAAAGGCATGGTGAATTTTACTTAAAAATGCTTCTCTTGCTTTAGGTATTAAAGACATATTTCCCTATTTCCCTTCTACCAACATTTATATTTTTTATTTTGCTCACATCTAATCTGTTTAATCCAAGTGGAACTTATTTTTTGTAGTTAGGTTGGGTATAAAATTTTATTTTAAATTTGTCAAATGGATATATAACTACTCTAATATATAAGTCCCTTTGGAGATTGTCATTAGGATTTCATTAAGTTTATAGGTTTATATGATGGTAAAATCTTTATAACAACACATTTTCTCATTGCTAAAATAAATTTATACAGATGTTCTTTGATGATGTTCAAGTGGAACTACAAGCTGTTTTTCTAAAGGGGCTAAGATTTCTGAGCATTTCTTGTTAGATTCATTCCTTAGATTTTAGTGCTGTAATTATTTTTTAATAAGAATCAATCTGTGTGTCTGTCTGTGTGTCTGTCTGTCTCTCTCTCTGCCTCTCTCTCTACCTCCCTCCCTCCTTCCCTCCCTCCCTCCTTTCTACCCCACCTGTCTATATAGGCACATAATTTTAGTTTTGAACTCTTACTGATGTTGTATAGTGGCACCCTAGGTTAATGTTAATTTCATATTCTGTCACACTCCGAACTGTGATGTTAGTGCTAATACCAAGTCCTTTTATTTGTGTCGATGACCTTTCTCTTCTCTCTCTCTCTCTCTCTCTCTCTCTCCCCTCCCCCCCCGTGTGTGTGTGTGTGTGTGTGTGTGTGTGTGTGTGTGAGAGAGAGACAGAGACAGAGACAGAGACAGAGAGACTTTATTGGCTTATTGGCTAACATTGCATTCAAAAAAGTAGAATGAAAATGACTGATGGCAAATATTCTAGAATTTTCCTTGACTTTAGCAGAAACTACTTTGTTTCCTTTGCAATATCAAGGTTCAAAACCAAGGACTTGCTTACACTACAGTGTACCACAGAACCACACCCCCCACCAACCCAGTGAAAATAAGTTTAAGGTTTTTTCATTAAATACAATACCTGCCATAAGTTTATAATTGATATATTTTAGTCAGGGTAAGGCAGTGACCTTTCATAATTGATTTCATAAATTTACTATTCTTTAAAATTGTGATTATATTTTATAAAAATTGGCTTCAGAGTTCCCAGGAATCCACAAGGATGACCCCACCTTAGACTACTGGCAATAGTCTAGAGGGTGCCTAAACTGGCCTACTCTGGTGATCAGATGGCTGAATACCCTAACTGTCGACATAGAGCTCTCATCCAGTGACTGGTGGAAGCAGATGCAGAGATCCATGGCTGGGTGTCAGGCCGAGCTCCAGGAGTCCAATTGATGAGAGTGAGGAGGGATTCTATGAGCAAGGGATCATGATGGGAAAATGTACAGAGATAACCAGCCAAACTAGTGGAAACACATGAACTGTGGACCAATAGCTGAGGAGCCCCCACAGTACTGGACTAGGCCCTCTGGATAGGTGAGACAGTTGATTAGCTTGAACTGTTTAGGAGGCCACCAGGCAGTGAGATCGGGACCCATCCTTGGTGCATGAGCTGGCTTTTTAGAGCCTAGTGCCTATGGTGAGACACTTTACATAGCCTTGGTGCAGGGAGGAGGGGCTTGGACCTGCCTCAACTGAATGTACCAGGCTCTGCTGACTCCCCATGGGAGACCTTGCCTCGGAGGAGGTGGGAATGGGGTGGGGGGGGGTTGTGGGGGAATGTTGAGGGGTAGGAGGAGGGAGAAGAGGGGAATGTAAAATGAATAGAAAATCTCTTAGTAATAAAATTTTAAAATTGGCTTCAGTATATGATGGTAGGATCATGTGCTTTTATCATTAATATGTTAATCCCAAGACTTGTAATATTAGGTTTTCCTGATGCTACAACTTGTGCACATTGCAGAGATGAACTATATTTAGTCATCTTGTGTTATTTGAATACATCATTGCTTTTATTGCCTAGTGTTTCATATAAAAGTGTAGACAACCCAATCATAATTGATATTCTTTTTTATATCTATTAGTATCACTTATAATTTTGATCTAATTTTGTGTGCTCTCATAAAGTAAGTTGAACTATACTTCCATTTTCTCATATTCTAAAGCACCGGCTGGTGAGATGCCTCATTGGGTAAAGACTTTTGCCACCAGCATGACAACCTGAGTTCAGTCTTGGGACTCACGTGGTGAAAGGAGAAAGCCACCCCACAAGCTGTCCTCTGACCTCCACAAGCGCATGTGACCTGCACTGTCCCCATCACATGCAAACAAATGCATGAATAAATTAGCGTAGTGAGAAACCTGAAGGAGTTGCCTTTAAAACTATTCTAGAACCGTTTGTTAAATAATAGATAAGCAATTATCGACTCTGAAAAGTTCTGGAATTTTCCCATAAAACCTTGATGGAAGTATGGAGATATTTGCTCTTTGATTTTTAACCTATTTTTACTTTTCATTTCTTACAATTTTGAAAACTTCTAGTATCTACCATGGTATTGCCTTTTCATATTTGAGATTACTCCATTTTCTCTATTTTCTTTGTGCTAACAATTGCCATATGTTAGAGTGAGAACAGACCAAAAACTTTCCAGCCCTCTAACAAGGGGTAGGAAACAGTCCAGTGTGGCTGTGTGGTGAGATTTTATCACGTCAGGTACCATGGACTTGGCAAAGGCTGGTCAAACATCAAATGGCTGACTGGAGGAAGAACGGTTAAGCCTTCAATAAAAAGCTGCTGTTTTGGTAGCTCAAGTAGAGGAATAAAGCCTAAGAATGTGGAAAAGAAAAAAGAGGCAAAAGATCGTGTCTTCAGAGGAAATCTCAGAGTGCCAAAGTTAGAAGTGAGGGGATGTTGAGAACAGACATCTCCATGTTTCAAAAGTTTAGGGGCACCGATCGAAGGGGCAAACCCAAACATGGTCGTATTAATTGCTGAATCCTGTGCAAACTGTGACATTATTCCTTCGCACTTGTGGCTTTTTGTGTGTGGGCTGGCTAAAAATTCGGCTAGTTGGGGGCATTGGAAATGTTGGCTAGAAGCCTGCTTTAATGGTCCAAATGTACAGCAGACACCACTGAACACAAAACTCAATATAAAAAGAATGTGTGTGTATAAGTGAGTGTTGCTTCAAATGGCTGTTATCAAAGGAAATCAAACCCCCTTGACGGGGACTTGGTAGAGCTGAAGACAAGTATCAGATGGATGGCCGCAGTAAGGACATTTAATCCTTCAATAAAAAGCTGAGATTCTGTAAGTGAGTGGAGAATCGAAGAATGAGGATGTGAAAAGGAGAAGGCATTAACCAGACAACTCTGGTTATCCTATACTGATCAAAGCATACAGAAATTCCAGTCGCCTAGCACAAAGAGGCTTGCATGAGGCCACCTTGCAGGTCTTCTCCCCTCTGCCTGGGGATACAGGAATCCAGGCCATCTCCATCTTCTGATAAGGTGAGCTCAGCATTGAACTTCATGGCTGCTGAATCAGGGAAAGAGGGAGCAGTGTGCTCTGATGCAATATGACTAAGGACCAGATCAGGGACTCACCTATCCCATTGGTGAGAAGTAGTCACTTGTCCTAGTCTGATGGAAGGGAGATTGGGAAATATAGGCATCCTACACGCTCGGTGTACTGGTTACTTCTCTGTTGCTGAGACAGAAGAACTTGACAAAAAAAGAAAGCGCAGGGAAGGTATGGCAATGGGAATGTGAGCCTGGCCCATCTAGAAATAGAGTGATCACATTTTATTCACATTCAAAGACAGGAAAAGAAAACAGGAAGAGGGGTAGGCTATTCAAAGCCCATCCCCGGTCATATACTTCCTCCAGCAAGGCTCTACCTCCTAAAGATCCCACAGCCTTTTAAAACAGTACCACAACCCGTGGGCCAAGGGTTCAAATGCACGAGTCTGAGGGGGGTATTTGATAACACTAAGAGGACTATTAAATGACATTCGGTAAGCATGTAGCAACATCTTTGTCACAGAGACCTCTAGGTTACAGAAATGGTAAGACAAGCCTATAAGAATAGGTTTTAACACTTCTTGAATTGAGAAATTAGTGATAGGGGCTGGAGAGATGGCTCAGCAGTTAAGAGTACTTCCTGTTCTTCCAGAGGACCCTAGTTTGATTCCTAGCACCTATGTTGGACGGCTCACAACTGCCTGTAATTCCATCCCAGAAAGATCCAACACCTTCTTCTGGCCTCACAGATACTTCACTCACATGCACAAACCTACACACAGAGACACGCACATATACACACAATTTAATGATAAATAATAATAATAAAGTATTTTAAAATAAATTTATAGTAGAGGCTGGTGAGATAGCTCATTGGGTAAATGCTTTTATAGCTCAAGTCTAGTGACTTGAGCTTAATCGCGGGCACACACACACACACACACACACACACACACCCCATATACACATACAAGAGTGAATGAATAAATAAATGAATTAATCAGTTAATATTTTTTTTAAAAAAATAGCAATAGTTTATTTGTGTACCCAGTGAAAGTTTTGTCAGACCACATCCTCGAAATCAAATGGAGGCTTGGCTACCAGGAAAGTTTGCCCCATTAGCACCTGGATTCCAGATTCCTTGGGAACCATTAAGGCAGAAAAATGTCTCTCTCTAATGGACTTTTGTCTGATCATCGGGAAAGACTTTGGTCCCTTAAGCGTCAGCAAAGATAAGAATCTGTTTATGACATCCCTCCTCCTAGGCACATTCTGGGGCCTTTCCAGGGTCAGGGGGAAAAAAAAACAAGTGGCCTGTGTAAAGTGATCAGCAGGGTCAGAAACAGGGTGAGAACCATCATGTGTCTGATTGTGCTTTTCCCAAGCACCCACGAGGTCAAGAGACCTTCCCATGACACAGTGCGTCCCTCGCAGGTTGCCACAGGTTGGGTTAGGGGTGGCTAGAGCTGCTCAAGTAATTTGACTAAATCTCCTAGCCCAGAATTCTTCTCTAAGCCAAATCAACAAAACAGATGTGCCTCTCCCATTAGGCTTTATTTGTTGTAATTACCCACGAATGTGCCTTTCAGGGATTTAGAGACACATTAGCCTTCATTCTCAAAACAAAACCCACAAGCTGGCCAAGTGGCTGCACTCTCAGGACACGGGAGCTCGAATTTCCAACCTTGCGTGTTTTGTTTTGTTTGGGGGGAGGGGTGGTTGTTGTTGTTTATGAAAAAATAGTTAGAATTCAGTGAGGATACCCCTAGAGTGGGTTCGTGGATTGCTAAAATCGCATCTGCTTCTTAACTCTCAGGCTGTGCAGAAACTGTCTTTTCGGCTGTGACACACAGACCTCACGTTTGCTCCTGTCCCCACGATACAGTAGCTAAAGGACTTTTGACAGTTTGAGCCTCCCCTGTGTGCTGTGGCCTCATCTGTATCTAGACTGGGAGGAAGATGGCTGAGCCAGAGGTCGATTTGAGCAGCGAGAGTACATTGCAGATTGCCTGGCACACACTCCCATTTCTGTATCTCACAAGTATGCTTTTAAGCTATCGTCCTAATCTGTCTTGATGTCTGGTGTCCAGAGCATACATACAACTGCAAAGACAGTCTTTCCAGTTCCCTATATCCGAAGCTCAGCATTTAGTCCTTACTGTAACTACCAACCAGCTGTCATCTTTATGTATCTAATGTAAATAAAAAGTTACATATTGACTTGAAAATTTGGCCAAGATGTATTTGTGTACAAGCAATGACAAAACTTCCCTAATTCGATGACAGACTTAAACAAATCCAAGAATTTGGAAAAATTCAACTACCACCAATTAAACAAACAAAAACACACCGTGATGAAGATTTGAAAACAACGTATAAAGGAAAAACTCTTCACGGTAAGAAACAGACGATGCCTCAGCTGCGGGGGAGGGGGCGGGGCACCACAATTTATGGGAAACCAGGTTTCTTTTTTGAAAGTGTAGAATCCAGAGGACAATGTTAACGCAGCCAAGTTGCCAAACGCCAAAGGGGCAACCTGACCAAAGGCCCTGACAAGGTTAGGAGAGACGATGGTCCTCTCAGATGAGGGAAAACTGGTAGAACTTCCGCTAAGAGGCTAACTGGTCCAGGGGACTAAGACCGCCCTAAATAAAGACAAAATGACAGCAGAAGAAGACTGGGGCCAGCAGAAGGGAAAGAAAGGGAAAACCAAGGGGTTGGGGCGTTTTTCTATCAGGATATTCTTCAACCGCATTTTTGGTTCATGAGACATGCACTGCCGTTTTCTGTGGTACACAGCGAGAAGAAAGAAAACAGAGAAAGTAATTTTAATTTGGGGGGAGTGGAGGCATCTAAATGGGAGCAAGTTCTCCATTTAGGGAGACACTTGAAATAGTCAAAAAGTACTATGAATAAATCAAAGGAGAATGCAAAAGCTGTTTAAGTAGTCCATAATAAATCAAGAAAAAGGGAATAGAGTAATAAAGTGTGTATATATATATATATATATATATATATATATAAGCAAAATGGCAGATTTAAGAATTAAAAAAACAAAGTGGCAGACTTAAGTTCTAATGTCCCAATAATCACTCTCCTGAAAATCATCAAAATGCACCAACTAAAAGGCATCGATCTAGGCATGGCAGTG
>CABHPQ010156658.1:0-16102 GCA_902168405.1 Peromyscus aztecus | reverse complement strand
TGGTGACACACACCTGTATTTGAGTTGTTCAGGAGGTTGAGTAGTTCACAGCTAGCCTCAGAACATAGTAAACCCCCATATTAAAGCTGAGTCAGAACAATAAAAAGGCAGGAAAGATGATTAAGAAAAGTATAAGAATCCTTCAGCCCTCTTCTTTGAAGGGCATTGTCTCTTTTTATGATGATAAGTGACATGAGGGAAATGTCCTTGTCTCCTGCTCAACTTGGAGTTATTCTTGAGTAAAAATGAGATGGGTCCTAGCACATGAGTTCACCAAGGAAAGGGAATCTAAAGAGTGGTTTTTCCAGTGTTTTGTGGTCCCTCTGTGTTGTATTAATCCCCATGTTTCTTAGTTAGGGGTTTCTGTTGCTGTGAAGAGACACCATGACCATGGCAATTCTTATGAAGAAAACATTTAATTGGGGTAGCTCACTTACAGTTCAGAGGTTCAGTCCATTATCATCATGGTGGGACATGGCAGTATGCAGGCAGACATGGTGCTGGAGATGTAGCTGAGAGTCCTATATCTTATAAACAACAAGAAGTGGTCTCTCTCACTGTGAGTAACTTAAGCATATATAAAACCTCAAAGCTCACCTTCACAGTGACATACTTCCTCCAACAAGACTATACCTACTACAGCAAGGGCACACTTCCTAATAGTGCCACTCTCTTTGGGGGCTATTTTCTTTCAAACCACCACACCATGTGTGCTGAGAGGCTTTTGAGCTATCTGGTTTGTAGCGTATATGGCTCATTTGGTTCCACCATACCACAGTAGGAGTACTTGAGAATGACGTCATTAGGGCTTTAGAACAGTAACTGTTCTCTGCCATTATTCCCTTTACGTTAGTGAAGTTGAAATGGTTTTATAGCATGTAAAGCTTAGTGTTTGGTAGTATACTCTACTCCATAGATTAGTGGCTAAAAGTACAGATTCCTAGGCTTTCCTTACAGGAGTTCTGACCAAATACATCAGGATGATTTGCTAAACATTCCTTTCCTTTTCTCCCTCCCTCCCCACCTAACTCTCTCACTTGATCACTTTTTCTTTTTTTCATGTGTGTTAGCAATTGTAGTCTCTTTTCCCTCATTTCAGAATAGACTAGGTGAAAGACTTCCGGTTTTCATGGCACCATCACCATGAATTAACCTCCCCCCCCCTTTCCTTTTCTTTCCTCTCTCATTTTTAGCGTTTCAGCTAAAACTACATTCAAGGAAAGCTCAGACAACATATCCCTTACAGCCAACCCATTGGAAATGTTGGCCTAAACCCATGTATTTCTTGGAAGTGGGGCCAGAGCTTTCTCTAATCATCAGAGTAGAAATTGGGGCAGTGGCTGGAAGGGAATGATACGTGGAAAAAAAGAACCTGTCACCTGTTTGATTATACACATTGAATATTGGTGGCTTGCCAGTCCTCTTAGGGGTCCTTCAGGCTGTGTTTTTCTCGGATGATCCCACTTGGCACTAAGCAGTATACCACTGCAGAGGAGAAGTCTTGGTGAGGAACAGAAATCCAGTCCATTTAGACACCAGTCGCGTCTTCCTCTAGGACCAGGGAGGATGAGGATGGCAGTTATCCCTCAAGGATGAGGAAGTCTGTTCATGTCCGAGTCTTGTGTGCATCTGTAAGGAAGTGACAGAAGACTGCAGTCTGGCCAGACCTGGAGCAGATGCAATTTTATTGTTATTAATCGACTCTTAGGTGGAAGGCAGTTTGGTACAGGGTACGGCTGAAGGTGAACTATAGAGTAAAATTAACACTAGATGAATCACAGTTCTGAGGGGAACTTGTCTACATTGTTATCTCTTATTGATATTAATTACTGTTCAGTTTTAAGGTTCACATTGCATCTGTTAACTTCCTACCAAAAGCAAAATTATCAAGGTGATTGTTATTGAAGGAAAGTCTTCCAGGTGTAAGGTTAGGATGGTGACCTCAACTGTGTAATGTTTTTGAAGGCTCCTTTCTACCTGGCACAAAGTTCTGGAAAATACTGTGGTGAGGGTTAAGACAGAACTGATGAGGACATTGACATGGACCAGTATAGTTCAGTAAGTATGTAATTATCAAGATAAGAGAAGAGAAAGCTTCTTTGAGAGGCTATCACCATGACATTGAACCGAGTGAATACATTTCTAGTGCCCTGTGCATTTCATTAACGGAGGCAACTTACAAAGACAGATTTATGTTGTCTCCCACAGTTGCTATGTACCATGAATCCAGGGGTGGTAGAAGTGGGTGGTTCTGGCTCAAGGACTCTCTTGAGGGTATAACTCGGCTGTTGGTCTCACTGTAATCATCAAGGATTTGTCTGGGGCTAAAGCATGTCGTTTGCAGTGTTGTTTTAATCCCTTGATATGGGTGGCTCTGCATAGGGCAGGTCCTACCAAGGCAGCTGGTTTCTTCAAAGCAGACCGAGTGTATCCTCACATCATCTTTTAAGTGATGTAACCTCTCTTGTCCTGTGTCTGTTTGTCTGTCTGTCTGTCTGTCTCTGTCTCTCTGTCTCTGTCTCTCTCCCCCCTCCCTCCTTCTCTCTCTCTTTCTCTCTATCTTTTTGTTGTTGTTATACAAATCAATGTTGTATTAAGTGGGTGGAGAATGTACAAGAGTCCAAATCAAAGGAATTATGGCTTCTTAAGGGCCATCTAGAGAGTCACCCACGCACAGAATCTGGAGGATTGTTGATGTCCATTCTGATAAGATGCTGTTCAAGCTGAGATGAAAGTGAGGGTTCTTTGGAGCAGAGCCTTGGATGCCCTGGGAGATGATGCTCATGAGCTTGACTGGGACCAGATCGCACATGTCCTTTGAGGTCAAATGAAGAATTTTAGTCTTTGAATACTTAAGCTAGTTAATTTTTTTTAAAGACATCAGTCTGCTTTCTGTGAGCAGTATGAATTATAGGTAGAAAAGCCAGCTGGAAAGCTGTGATAGTTATCCAGGCAAATTATCATTTCGGGTGAGAACATTGGCAGAGAAATAGTAGTGGATGGATGTGCAATATATTTAGGAGGAAGCTTGTCAGAATTTAGAGTGGATGGAGCTGTTGTCCAGTAGGACCTCTGCTTGTGGCATCTAGAATGGGATGGACTGAGGTGACATTGTCAGATAAAGGGAACCAGGAGCTCAGAGGATGCAGCTCAGTTGGTAATATTTGCCTAGCATGGATTAAGCCCTGGGTTCATTCCTCAGTTGTAGCATAAACCAGACATGATGGCACATACCTGTAATCCCAGCACTTGAGCCGTGGAGGCAGAAGGATCCGAAATTCGAAGTCATCCCCAGTTACATAATGAGCTTGAGGCCAGGTTGGTACCATGAGATCCTTTTTATTTTTTTATTTTTTTGAGGGGGGGGGGGGCTGGAAAGAGGACTAGCCTTCAGAAATTGGAGATGTCACAGTGGACAGTGAATAAATGTATCAGGTAGCCAATATTAGGAGATGGAAGAGGAGAGGAAGGTAAGCTCTGCTAGGAAACGTGCAGTTCTATTCAAATTGTAGAAAACATGGTGGCCTTTTTTCTTTTGTGTGTGTGTGTGTGTGTGTGTGTGTGTGTGTGTGTGTGTGTTCATTCGTTCGACTGTGCTCACCCATGTGGAGGACAAAGGTTGATGATGAATTCCTTTATTTGTCTCTACCGTATTAATTGATGCAGGGTTTCTCACTGAACCTGAGGCATGCCTAGGGATGTACCTGCCCTCAACCCTAGGATAATAGATACACACTGCCACACTCAGATTTTATGGGGGTTCTAGGAATTGAAGTCAGGTCCTCATGTTTGCTCAAGCAAGCACTTTCCTTACCAAGCCATCTCCCAATCCAGGCCTAGTACATGTTTAAACCCCAGTCCAGGCCTAGTACATATTTTAAAAATGGATATTGTTTTCATTTGTGTGTGAATCATGTCTAGCAACGCTCATTGGAATTCTTGGCATTTTCCTTTAAGTGATCATTCTTATCTTTTAAAGCAGCTTGATAAAATCTTTTGAATCCCAGTTTATTTATTTATTTATTTATTTATTTATTTATTTATTTAGCTGTTGATGTCCATTTGGCTTGTCCAAATGAATTCATTTTCATACGTAATTTAACCCCTTTCTTGCTTTGCCTCTTGCCTCTGCTCTCTCCCTCCCTCTCTCCCTGTCTCCCTCCTACCTACCCTTCCTTCCTTCCCCTCTCCTCTTCCTGTTCCCTCTCCTCTTTCTCACTCTTATGTGCACTTGTATTCGCTTTTGTTTTAAGACAGTATTTTGTGTCTTCCACACTAGCCATAAAATCCAGCCTTCTGCTTCTCCTACTGCTATCCCAGAGTTCATAGTATGTCTTATCATACAGGAGTGGGCTCAAACCTAGTGTCTTGTGCATGCTAGCCAAGCATTTAAGCAACATAACCACATCTCCAGACCACATATAAATAATTGTCAAAGAATTAACTTAGACATGTCATAAAACATTTGAGAGTCTATGGGACTAGTATGTAAATCATTCTTACTTTCCAGGAAAAGAAACAGGTTAATTGAAAAGATACTTTATTCCAGGCTCTAGGTTTTTGAGGAAATACTACCTCCTCTTCCTTATCCAGGATACTTATACTAAGCCTTAGTCCGGGCACCTGCTACGTGTCAGGCAGTGACTGAGTGAAAGGCACTGAATCAAAGCCATGCTCTGTCCATGAACAACTTGCCATGTTCATTGTGTGGAAACACAACAAGGGCTTTTGAACTTGACATGTCAGTAGTAGCAGGATAGAACTCCCCAAGTAGGCATTGCTCAGTAGCTACTGTGAGGAGAGAAATCCCTGGTATCTATGACTGTATAGGTGTCTGTCTTTGTTCATGACTTATTTCCAAGCTCCTAAAAAGGCCTAGTGTGGGGTAGGTTCTTGAGACATCTATTAAAAACTTTCTATCTGAAATAATCAGACTTAGAAGTTCTGAAAAACAGTATAGAGATTTCTCCTATTTTCCTCAAAGCTACCCCTAATGTTGGATTCTCATATCACAGTAGCACCATGATCAAAACTAGGAAGTCACCATTGGCACAGTACTAGTAACTAACCTGTGGACAGTGGAATGTCACCACTTTCCTTTTTACCAACAATATAAAGTCCTACAATTTATTCAGATGCCCTCTGTCTGATCTGTAACATTCTAAGTCCCTTACGACCTTGACGTTTCCGGAAAAAGTGCCGTAGTTAGTTGTCCTAGGAAAGGACCTTCCACTCAAGACCATGCTGTGATGGTGACACACCTGTGCTGCAGATGACTTCATGAGGGCCATGAGGCTTTGGCAAACTTGACAGAAGGGGGAGAATGGACGGAGCAAGGGATGCAAGGAGAATTTTTAGGCAAGGAGAACTCTGAACCTGGAGCCCTTTTGTGCTGTCTTGTTCCTTTGTATCTTCAAGTAAGAGTTAGCTTTAGCTGACCAGTCAAGATTTGTCACCCTCATCTGGCTGCCCTACAGTGCTGGCTCTTATCTCTCTTCATCAATAAAACAATCTCTGTGATCCATGCCCAGCCCAGCCCAGCCTCCTTATGCTGCCAGTCTGCCAGTCAAGCTTTGGCTTCTTGGGCATCAGACCGGATGTATCCTCTATCATCTCTCTTTCTTTTAAACATTTATTTATTTATTTATTTATTTATTTATTTATTTATTTATTTATTTATTTATTTATTATACAGTGTTCTGCCTGCATGTTTGCCTGAATGCCAGAAGAGGGGACCAGATCTCATTACAGATGGTTGTGAGCCACCGTGTAGTTGCTGGGAATTGAACTCAGGACCTCTGGAAGAGCAGCCAGTGCTCTTAACCTCTGAGCCATCTTTCCAGCCCCTATCACCTTTTTAAAATAATAATTATTTTATCTCATGTGTATGTGTTAGTGCCTGCATGTATATATATATATAATGTGTACAACCGCATGCCTGGTGCCTGAGGAGGTAGAAGAGGGTGCCAGACCCCTTGAAACTGAAGTTACAGGCAGTTGTGAGCCACATGTGAGTTCTGGGAACTAAACCTGGCTCTTCTGCAAGAGCACCAAGGGCTCCTAGGCCCCAACTATCCCTCCAGGTCCCCCTTCTCTCCTGTCATTTTTTTACTAGACTCAACCAGCCTTTCCTTAGTCTTGGGACAGAGTCACACCTACTGCATCTTCTTGTGACTTCCCCTTATCTCAGTTACTTTTCTTTTGCTGTGAATAAACGCCATTACCAAGAAGGCATCTTATATAAGAATGCATTTAATTTGGGGCATATAGTTTTACAGGGCTAGAGTCCATGAAGGTAGAATGAAGGCACAGGACAGGAACAGCCTTACATCTTGATCTGCAAATAGGAGGCAGAGAGAGATATTTGAGTCTTTTGAAACCTCAAAGCCCACTACTCCCAGTGACATACCTCCTCCAAAGAAGCCACACCTCTTAATCTTTCCCAAACAGTTCTACCAAATGGTAACCAGGCACTAAAACATGCGAGTTTATGGGGGCCTTTCTCATTTCCACCACATCATTGTAGTTTCTTCAATTTAGGAAGCACTACATGCCAGACTCTTGGCCATGCCCTCCCAACTGGAAACCAGGTCAGCCTGGAAGTGTGTGAACAGTAGTAGTTCATGGGGGTGTGTTCTGCTTGTTTTTTTTTTTTTTTTTTTTTTGCCAATGGCACACAAGTTAGAGTTCTCTGGGTAGAAGAACCTCAGTTGAGGAAATGTCTCCTTCGGATTGGCCAGTAGGCAAACCTGTGGGGCGTGTTCTTGGTACATGATTGATGTGGGAGGGCCCAGTTCACTGTGGGCAGTGCAACCCCTGAGCAGGTGCTCCTGCATTGTTTAAGGAAGCAGGCTGAGCAAACCCTGAGGAGCAAGGCAGTGAGCAGGAGGCAGTGCTCCTCTAGGTTCCAGCCTTGTTTCCTTGCCCCGACTTCCCTTCATGTAAGTCAAAGCAACCACACACCCCCCCAAAACAGTTTTGGTCATAGTGTTGTATCACAGTAATAGAAACCTAACTAAGACAGGATGGGGGAAGAAACGTGCTATGTTTAATCCATAGAGTAAAGATTTGCATAAACAGATGTAAACAGTCCTGGAGTACCCAAATAGATATTCAGTGTAGCTGTACTGTTAAGCTTTGTTTGTTAGAAGAGGTTGAGGGGCATGAGGGGGCAGATATCTGAAAATAGTGGAAGTAATAATGAAAAAATGTCTTGAAAAACACCGCTGTAGGCCAAATAGTTTTTCTTTTGCGGTCTGACTTCAATCTTACAACAATACCTCAAAGAAGTATTCCATTATCTCCATGAAAAATTCCAAATGAGATCAAGAATTAGTAAACTCCAGACATTTGCCTCAGATCAAAGAGGGGGAGAAAGACTGTGTATGGATGGGTGAGCTCCGTGCAGGACAGTCAGACTCAAATAGCAAAGGCCTAAACAACCATTCACCCTTACCAAGCTGTAACCTTATTCATATTAGAAACCCACAAGGAAGTCCATAGAGACAAGACGCAGCAACACCTCGAAGCCAGAATGGTCCTCTCTTTCTTCATCTGTGTTTCTTGTTGTGCAGTTAGCTTGAGTACGATGACAACTGGGGACTGACTCTCCACTTGTGCTGTTGACGTTAGATCCTGCTTAGGCACAGGATGTCACCATGGAAGTCTGCTCTGCCACCGTCCGAACGTCTGAGACAGTAGAATAGAAGAAAGTGTGTAATAATAACAAGAAATGCGTTAATGGCCGTGTTCAAGAGACACAGGTAGGAGGATCATGAGTTGGAGACTAGCTTGGACCTACATGATGAGTTCAAGGCCAGCCTGGCCTTGTGAAATCCCATCTCCCAAAAATTGTATTGCATGAATAAAGAGGAAAAGAGGTACTACTTAAAGAAAAAAAAATGTCAGTGAGAGCCAAACTGATTTATTCTGTTTGTTACTAGGGCCATAAGCTTTGTGCGGTATAGCTAGCTAGGACCTTCAGAAAGAAAGAAACCCCAGTGATCAAGAGGTAGGATAAGACCCGTACCTACCGCAGAGAGGGAGTTCTGGGTGGCCATTCTAGTTTAATGGAGAAACTGCCTCTAGCTACTAAGTCTCCAGATACATGACTTCATAGAGTTAGACCCTGCACAGCTCATAGATGAAATCAGACTTTAGTTTCCTTCCATCTTGGGGTGCTTGCACAAGGGAGAAAGCACCAGTATTGTTGGTTTAGACATAGTGAGCAGGATGCATTTGAGAGAGTGGAACGTTGATGGAGAGGTGTTTTCCTCACTTCCCTTTGCCTTGTCACCCGTGAGCGACTGTTCATGTTGAGGTGGGGCCTTGGGTGCACCTAGGGATTTGAGTGCCTGAGCAGGTAAGCGCCAGTCTCCAGTCCTCCTTACTTTGAACTAGAGAATTGAATTGATGAGTGTATTATAAAAAGCAGTGAATTTATCTACCATTGCTTTCTGAAACGTAGCCAGTGTACTCAGAGGAGGCGTGACGATTTTCACATGTATCATGTCAGGAGCAGCTGTGGACCTAAGTTTTGTTTCTATGCTTCCTCTGATAAGCAGATTTCAGCTTGCACACACTCTTATCGAGTAAGAGTCAGGGCCCAAGAGAAGCTAAATTTGTTCCAAGAGGTCCATTTTGCTAGAAACAACCAGAAATAGACAAGAACGGTGATGTCACCAGCAAGCCCTCATTTTCCTGTTCCCTTTGGTAAGGAACAGATCAGTGCAATAAACCAAAAAGTGTGCAGCTCAGAAAAAAGTTCTTCTTTGTTGTTGTTGTTGTTGGATGCTTCAAAGTGTAGCCTGTTCTCTCATCCTGTGCTAAATGGATGCTTGGGTGTAGGTTCAAATATCTTTGTCTCTGAATTATGGGCTTTAGGCTTTTGTCACGTGGCTTTTTGGTTTGCCTTTGCTTCGAGTTACTCTTTTTCCACCACCCTGAAGCTTGTAAAACTTGATGAAGTAAATGTTACTGTTGGGAACCGCGCGCGCGCGCACGCACACACACACACACACACACACACACACACACACACACACGCCACTGTCTGAGCAGGGCTGCTCTCCAGCCCTCTTCATCAGAAAAGGTGGGTGCTTCAGGGCTTCTAATTGCCAGCTTTCTGCCTCCTAACACTCAGCCTTGAAGAACCCTCTCAGCAGGAGATCCATATACTACAGACACTCCACTCCACCCACTGAATGACCTAATGTAATTATTCCAAATTGAAAGTCATGTTTACTTTAGCAGGAATATCTTGCCACCCCAAGCCCTCAGGAAGTCACCACCTTAGACACTCACTGCCCTTCTGCGTCTCTCCACATCTCATCAGAAGCAGGATGATCTGGTCCTCTGATATGTTCCCTTAGGAGAATTGTACCAGTTTGTTTTGGGGGACCCTGCATATGAAACCCATTCTTGGTCCTTGCATAAAAAATAAATTAAAAGGAAGTAAGTGTTTCCCACTGGCTAATGTGTCCACCTTCTCGAAGGCAGGCCTGCTGCAGCCCCTCCATGCAGACTCCATTTCCTCTGCTTCTCTGAGCCACCTGGAAATACCCCTGGAGCATTTTGTAAAGTACAGCAAACCACTGCTTTTCACTTCCTTTGTAAGTGGACCTGCTATTCCAGGCAACGATATGAGCATGCTGGGACCAGTTCCAATTTAGTCACATTGATTATTCCTCCTGAATTCCCCACAAATGATTGCAATAGTCCACCTGAAATTAGAACCGAAATTGTGTATGAATAAAAAAGAAGAGCTGGCCAGAAGTGGTAGATTCAAAAGGCGATCTGGGGAAGGGGTGTGTGTGTGTGTGTGTGTGTGTGCGCGTGCGTGCATGTACTAGGGGATGAGCCTATACAGAATCCATTTAGGGAAAAAAGGGTTTTGTTTGTTTGTTTGTTTGTTTGTTTTGAGATGGAAAGATGGAATATCTTCCCAATCTTAAATAGGCATGGTGCCTTTTTGACTTTAAGAGTTTATAACAGATAGCGACACTGGGCAAACCAGATCATCCACATCTTTGAACTTGGACTGCACAGAGACTTTGCTCCCTTTTTTCTTGGCTGTGTGGCCCCATTTTGAGCTTTAAAGGGGAAGACAAATAGTCACCATCTCTGGACTGGCATGTAATGAGATAGCATCAGCTTTGAGACTGTAAAATTGGGCCAGGATAGCCCTACAGATAACTGTTAGAATACCAAGTTGTACTGGTTTTATCCTGTGGAAGGAGAGCCAGAATCATCCTCCCTCAAAAAAGAGAATGTCTCCCCAAGATGGGGCTGCGTGGTGGGCTAGGGACAGCATGGTGCTTTCAGGATGGTCTGGACCAGAACAAAGAGTGCAGCTCATCATAATGACCTAAGAAAATGGCAGGTCCTATGTAACAGCTCTGAGTAAGTTGATGATGAGTTAAAGCTAAGCCTTAACTGCTTTTCTGCCTTATTTCAAACTCAACCTAGTCATTTCACTGTAGTTTCCACTTCCGTTTCTAAGTCTGTAGTAACTCTGGGTGAGGGCTGTTTGATCCCCTTCCCCTACTGGGTGTCCTGAAAGCCATGTTTACCTCCCACCCCACCCTGCCCAAGGCCTTATGGAACAGGGCAAGGAGTGTGAATAGCATGCCTTGAGAAGGCGGCGAGTGGGCTGAGGGACACTTGGGGCCATGTCTCCTACCTGTGATCCCATAGAAGGAACAGCTGCTACCCAGCCCACAGGTGTTTGATGATGAGGCAGCTGCCCACCGATTGCTCGCCTGGACTTAGGCTGTGACTGAGTAGGGCCTAAGGAGGCTTGGCAGGCAGGTAAATCAGGGGCTGCAGAGGTGGGCAGGCAGGATTTCCTTGTTTTGGACTTTGGAGGAAGGGTGGGGGTCAGGACGGACGGAGCCTGGGATGAGAGAGAGGCAGGGAAGATGGAAAAGAGGAGAGAGAAGGGAAGAGGCAGCCCCAGAGCAGCTTGGAAGCACCACATTTGGCTCCTGCCAGGCTTTCAAGTTCCCTACCTCCTGCATCTACAGCCGGAGCCTGACGGCCTCATCTAAGCATCTGAAGTGCCAGCCTAGCTCTCTGTGTGTTTTCTCCAGACAGCCATGTTCTCTGGGCAGTCATGACGGGTGCACTGCTGAGCACATGCTTCAGGAACTGCCCTGCCGTGTCTTTGGAGTCTGTGTAAGAAGATGGAGAGGGATGAGAGCAGCTAGCATCCCCCAGGCTGCCTCTGCTTGGTGACAGGGGCCATGGAGGATGCCTTGCTGTGGCTCCCGTGTATTCAGAGCCAGAATGTCTTCCTCTTTGTGTCTGTCTCCTATTCCCTCCACCCCCACTTCACTGGCTTGCTGCTATTAGGAAGTGTTGGCTCACCCCACCCCTCAAGGAGCCTGGATTTTGGACCTCTCTGAGAATGGTGCTTGCCTAAAGCTGAGCTCAGCTGGGGGAAAAAAATGGACTGAGAAGTTAGGAGGTCCTTTTGTGCAGAATCCTATTGTAAGGCCATGTTCCCTCCTGGCCTCTGGAGGTCCCTAGCTTAGGAAGAAGAAGAAGGACAGGGTCCACACTTCCCTGGCCTCCTACACCAGTGTCTTCATTTTGAGACAGGAGGTTGCTCTGAAATGGAGAGAGCTAGCTTTTACCTGGATGCCCCTAAGTGCCCTGTAGCTCCAGTTTCCATGGTTTCCCTGCCCACTCACAGGAAATGTAACTCTTAGCATGCCTGTCTGCCAGAAGCAGTTTCCTCCCAGCCGCCAGTGTGGATCCACATCCTTGACTGTGTGAGTTCATGTCTGGGTTAGGAGACTCATGGAGACACTGTGAGGAGCTCTTGATTGGGAGTTTTGGAGTCCACAATGACTCCACCTACTCGTCAAGATGAACACTGCCCAAACCTTGCTCCTATAGTCATGAAGCTTCATGGTTTGACACTTCTCCAATGTGTGGTGTTGGAACTCCAGGCTCTGTCCTGAGGTTGTGTGTAAAATAAACATTATAACCATCATATGGTTATGTTATGGCGAGCGTTTATGTTATACCTGGTGCTGTTTGCAGTTCTTGACTTCTGTTAGCACTTTTCTCTCCCCGGAAATCCCGCCCATCCTCTCCTGCCTAGCTATTGGCCATTTAGCTTTTTGTTACACCAGCCATAGCCACACATCTTCACACAGTGTACAAATATTCTGCAACACAGAGGTGTCACTCTCCACCTTGCACTTTCTGAGGGAGGATCTCTTGGTGAGTGACCCTGGAACTGGTATTTCACGGCTGGCCACCGTCGAGCCCTGGGAAGTCCCTGTCTCTGCCCTCTTACTGCTGGGATAATAGGCATGCATGGGCCTGGCCCGTGTATGAGCCCAGAGGACACCTTTGTGAAGTCACTTTTTGTATTCTACTTTGACACCGGGTAGTGGGGATTGAACTCCGGTAATCAGACTTGCATAGCACACATTTTGCCCATTGCACTCTCTCTCCAGTCACAAATATATGTAGCATTTTATAAATGAAGTGGCAATCATTCATTAGAGACAGTCTAGAAAATACAAGATTCTGAAAATAAAAGAAAAATTCTCTCTCTCTTTTTTTTTTTTAATTTTTCAAGACAGAATTTTTCTCTGTAGCCAGAATGGTGTCAAATTCATGATTCTCCTGTCTTCACCTAACCATAGGCATTTTTAAAAACATTCCTGATTTATGTTGCTTGATCATCTTTTTTAAAAAAAAAAATGCTTTTGTGGTTTGTTCTCAAGAGACTGAGGAGGTAGGACTCAGGACTTTGTGAGCTTGCTGCTGTTAATCCCAAAGACAGGAGGAGAAAGACCACCGACCCAGATCATCATGGCCAAATTAATTAGACCAAATTGTTTCAGTCAAGTCCAAGGGCTCCCTCCCCCTAAGGCGGGGTTCGGAAGATCAGCATTGCATGTGAGGAAGAGAAGGCTTTTCAGGGGTAGAGAGTTTCCAGGTAGAGGATTTGGTAGGCAAAATAGGCAAGGTTACAGGAACAGAACATAAGCATAACACGTTATTCCTCGTGACCTGAAACAAAGCCGTGGTTGCAAGTTGGGCATAACAAGGTAGCCAACGGTGGTCATGCAACCATTTGAAACAAAGGCAGGGCTGTGAGATGGTTCTAAACAACTTTTTGAAACCAAGGCATGATTGCCGTTCCTGAAGCAGGCAGCGCAGATTGTAGTTAAGGTGACAGGTGGGGCAGAGCCCAATCCTTGAGAAACAGATTTAATCACAAACAGGAACGAACCTAGTTTGTCTTCACTATAAGATGGCTTTTAAGCCTAAGATGGAGGCAGGCCGGCGCTTGACTGCACCCCTGGGAACCCCGGAAGCTAAGCCCTGCCTCGCTGCTGCTCTTGTACATCTATCCCCTCTCCCTTCTCCCAACAGGCTGGTTATTGTGTCTCATGGCAGGGCGGCGTTTCCCTGTTGCGGTGAGGAAGAAGGGAGAGGGACAGTTATCAGTAAGGTGTGATTGTATACTGTGGATGAAACTCTGGATTGATGAAAGGTTGGCTTTACCTCTCAGCAGCTCACAGGCAGCTTCCTGAAATGCACTATCAAGTCAGTGTTTGTTGTTGACAAACAAACAAACAAACAAACAGTGATAGTTCTATTTTAGGTCAATAGCTACAATATCAAAACTCCTTTTCACACACCCAGAACTGTAGCTCAGTTGGTAGAGTACTTGTACAGCATGCACAAAGTCCTGCATACCTCATGATTGGTGGCACATCTCTAACCCCAGGGGATGTGGACTGGAAGATAAGGACTTCAAGGTCATGCTTTGCTACATAGTGAGTTTGAGGCCAACCTGGGCCACATGAGGCCTTATCCCCTAAACAAAAACAAAAGATTCTTTTCATTGTAACACAGTCATTTAAAAAAATGAATAAAAATATATAGCTGTCTGTTTTTCAGGTGTCTATCCATTCTCCTGTTTTTTGGGTACTGGTTTGGGTACTGCGGTATAGCAGTAAGCTTCCTCCAGCTTCCATTATGAAACAAGAAAGAGAACTGATCTGGTGAGGGACTCCTATAATCCTAGCACCTAGGAGGTAAAGGTAGGAATCAGGAAATCAAGGCTGGTCTCACCTACAACAATGAGTTCAAAGCTGGCTTGGTCTGCATTAAATACTGTTTCCTCTCAAAGGAAAAAACAATGTAGTATATAAACCCCAAGAAATGTAAAATGCCAATGGTGATACATACTTCTGTGGAGCATAATAAAACAGCATGAGCTGACAGAGAATAAAGGGCGCATTGCTATTTTAGATAAAGTAGTCCAGTAGCAAACAGAAATTAAGAAGTCTTCTGTTGGTTGTGATTATTAGCTTAGCTACTGAATGTCTGAGTTGTCCTGGTGTGCGGTTTCTGACTTCCCTCGGAGCCTATCTGATTGCTAAGCGCTTTCAGTGTGTGATTTGATCACACGTTTTCCATCGATTCATGAGGAAGCAAGGGTGCATTTCCTTCTTGAGTGTCTGTGCAGAGAGGGAGAGCTGCTAGCCTAGTAGCAGAGCTGATCCTGCTTTGTTTAAAGCCCCTCAGAGCGCCTTGCCAGTGAGCAAAAAGTCCAGGGTTATTCCTTCTCCAGGTTGCTAAGCCTGGAGGGAAAATACACTGGATAAACTGAACTACTTGATACACCATTGGTGTATATGCTGTATTTCTATTAAGGACCACCTGTTATGTCTCCAGAAAATGCTCCCTGCTGGGCATCTGCTTCACATGTTAACTAGCTGTACACACCCCGTCCAAAGCAGGGGGAGCCAATTCCATTGTGTTTCCAGCAGCCTGCAAAGCCATGCCCTGCTTTTCATCCCAAATTGTGCTGCAGAGTTACTTACCATATGCTTCCTTACACTCCTGTTATTGAGCACATATGCTTTGGCCCGCAGTCACAAATGCAGATACAGGTTAAAAGGGCACAGCCTTCCCAGGGGGTGGTATTCTTGTTCCCGGGAGAATGGTATATTCCTTTCAGATGGCCCCTTGGCCGCACGTGGAGAAAGTTCATTTTCTATTTGGTGGGTAGTTTATGTGTGTGCATGTGTATCTTGTTTCCTTAATATAAGTGTGTGTGTGTGTGTGTGTGTGTGTGAGAGAGAGAGAGAGAGAGAGAGAGAGAGAGAGAGCACAAATGGAGAGAAAGTGGCTATTCTGAGTCGTCTTTCTTGAACATAAATTGAGTTCCAGCTATATGGGTAAATGAGATTGCAGTATCTAGCAGACCTTACTGATTGAAGAGAATCACATTGATACTGTAATTAATTTTTTAGTCCAATTACACACTTCTTGTAGAAGCCTTAATATTTTATCTGCCAGATTTCTGAGAGTGGTGAGTCTCCCTCTACATGATTGATTTTTGAATATATGTTTCAGAAAGTACTTGGCACACAAGAGAAATGTTTTAGGATTCGAGAGAGGGAAAGATGAGAAGAAAGGTGCTCTGTGCCCTTCAGCCTGACTAAAAGATAGTCCCGGAGTTGGTGTCACTTAAAGCATCATTCCTGGCTGTGGTGTTGGTTGTCTGTTTGGAAGCTATTACTTTCCTGGTCTCCAGCACTGCCTCCTGGGTTTCCTGTGTGTTAGTAAAGGTGCAAATGATAGCAGCGACTGTTTCCTAGGTCTGCAGTGGAAGGAGAGGGCTTGGAAAGTTATTTTGGAAACACTGGAATCTGATGCCAATCACCTGAATTTTGCTTTCCTTTTCTTAAGTGTAGCCAGCCTTAGGAGGCTCTCGTTGGGAATCCACCCATCTTCACTGCTTCCCTCCTGTCTCTTCCTCTCTCTCTTGCTGGTTGAACATTGAGCCATGAGGCGATGCAGGTGGATAGTACAGCTGATAGAGACTTGTGAGCATAGCACAGTAGACTGATGTGGCAGATAATGTAAGAAGCTGTCAAGCATAGTAACCCGGTAGGAAAACACCAGACCGAGTCTGTCCCTCCTTAAGAGGGTTGAGCTAGGCTTTCATGGGGGGGGGGGTTGTCTTCCTCATTTCCACTGGACTTTATTGTCGAGAAGAGGGAGGGAGGCTCTTACATGCAGGAGTGATGGCAAGTGCAAAGGCAGACACATCAGCATCACT
>CABHPQ010156657.1:0-17112 GCA_902168405.1 Peromyscus aztecus | reverse complement strand
CCCTGTGGCTGACAAGGAGGAGCCTCGGCTGCTGCCACCGCAGCTGGAACCCAAGCCAGACAAGCCAGATCCAGAGCGCTATCCTGCAGTAAGAAACTCAGAGAAGAGCATCAGAGAGAATGACGTATCTCTGGTAAATGTGCCCTGGCACATCTGTAATTTCCATTATCTGAACCTTTTAAAAATTATTTGAAGATGGATGCAAGATGGTGGCCGCCGGCACCAGAGGGACCATAAAGCAGCTCGTAGGGTGAGTCCTCCGTTCCCCGGGGTACTTGGGCTAGTGGATCCAACCCACAGCATGGAGCTGCCTTTGCTCAGCTGATGTTGCTCACCCTGCTGGGAGGGGGAAGGGTGGCCCAGGCTCCGACAGTGGGCTGCAGGCAAGATGGTGGTTGTACCCAGTGAGCCAGCAGAACTCACCGAGGGCAGAGGGGTATGTGGGAGCCTGGAACTCTAGTGGATCCTGCTCCTGGATGCCCTGACCAGCCAAAAGATCACTCTGCCTCTGGTCAACAACAGAACATCCAAGACAAGTCTCAAATAGTCCAGTATTTATGGTGCTTCAGAAACCAGAGACCCTGAACCAGATCAATGACTCATTGCAAAAAGTGTTTGCATGTAAAGCTATTCGGACAAAAAAAAATATACTGTGTGATGTACTGCCGTTTGTACTGCCGCTTCGATGAATAAAGAATGTGATGGAGAAGAGGAAGGTGGCTGAATGGAGCAGCGTGTGGGGCGGAGAGAGGCAGAACTGGAGACATGGCTGCTGTGAAAGGTGTGGGAGTGTAGCTGTGGTTGTCAAGTAGGGCTGGCAGGGTGGTGAGCAGCAGCCTGGAGCTTGCACAGGCTCATCTGACCCCTCAATTGCCCTGACTCTGAGCAGCAGTAGGATGTCTGAGATGGAGAATTGTTCATTTTGGGGGATTAGGCCCACTCAACAAACCTCCATGGTCCGTGCCAGAAGCCATATGGCTGTACTTGGTCGGAGCTACAGTTAGGGCCATGCTGGTGTCTGTGGTTTTTGCTGTTGCTGCAGGCTGTGTGGATGTCCAGGGTCCATGCAGCCGCTGAGGGCTGTGTGGATGTTTGTGGTCCTCGCTACCACCAAAGGCCATGTGGATGTCTGTGGTCTCTGCTGCCACCAAGGGCCATGTTAGTGTCTGTGGTTCTCCCTGCTGCAGAGAGCCATGTTAGATGTGGATGTCCATGACCTTGCTGCTGCCAGAGGCCATGTTGATGTGTGTGGTCCCTGATGACACCAGAGATCATGTTGATGTTCATGATCCATGCTGGGGCTGTGATGATGTCCATGGCCTATGCTGCTATCGGAGGCTATGTTGAGGACCATGGTCCATGCAGCCACTAGAAACCACATGGAAGTCCATGATCCATGCTGTCGCTGGGTGGTTATAGGCAAGGAAGCTTCTGTTGCAGTGGTATCGATTACTCTAGACTTACTTATAATTAAGAATGAGAGACAATTGAAAGTTTCTCCAACAACCTCCCTCCCATACCCCCCCCCCAAGAAGTAGTCTAGACAGAAAGCCATTGAAGAGAGTCCTTAAAATTGTGATAAAGATGCTCTTCACAGTTGATGGCTTCCAGCAGGGGTGGAGTGGGGTGGGTTGTTGAAGGGGCTGTCCACTTGGAGTTTGACCATGCTCCAATGAGTATATGGACAACACAAATTGTATTTGGTATATTTTAAAAAAAATTTTTTTTGAGGGGAGGGTACAAGGGTGGGAGGTAGACCTGGGAGGAATGGGAATTGAGTATGATGGAGTGCATTGTATGAAATTCCCAAATAGTCAATAAAAATGTTATGTTGGGGAAAAAAAGAAATCATTACAAAATGTCTTTCTAAAGTGAGATTAGAGAAATGGTACAGTGGTTCAGAGCATGTACTGCTCTTCCAGAGGACCCAAATTGGTTACAAGAACCCACACTGGGCAGCCTACTACTATATGTAACTTCAGCCCCAGGGTTTCCAACTTTCTCTTCCGGCTTCTTCAGGCACCTGTACTCTTGCACACTCTCCTTTCCCAGCACAGACACATATAAATATCGATATGAATAACTAAAAAATAATACAAATCTTTAAAAATATTTTTTAAAAGACCATTGCTGTAAAATAATCCTTTTGTACACTGTGAAGACTTGTCACTGTGATTGCTTTAATGAAGAAGCTGATTGGCCAATAGCTGAACAGGATAAAGTTAGGCAGGAAAGCCAAACTGAGAATGCTGGGAAGGAGAAGGGTGGAGTCAGGAGATGCCAGTCAGAGACAGAGGGAGCAAGAGATGAATGTGTCTTGCTAATAAAGGTACTGCCACATGGCAGAGTGTAAATAAAGAATATGGGTTAACTTAAAATGTAAGAACTAGTTAGTAATAAGCCTATTGGCCAAGCATTTGTAATTAATATTAAGCCTCTCAGTGATCATTTGAGACTGGCTGTGGGACAGGAAAACTCTACCTACAAATGGCACCCAATATCCTGGGCCACATACATCCACATAAAGCCTGAGAAAGCTTAAAAAAAAAAGGTTTGGGGGCTGGAGAGATGGCTCAGAGGTTAAAAACATTGACTGCTCTTCTAGAGGTCCTGAGTTCGATTCCCAGCAACCACATGGTGGCTCACAACCACCTGTAATGATATCTGGTGCCCTCTTCTGGCCTGTAAGGACACATGCAGGCAGAACACTGTATACATAATAAATAAATAAATCTTTTTAAAAAAAAGTTCTAAACTCACAGAATCAGAGCCAGATGCAACTTTCTAGTCTTGCATCTCTCATACCGGCTGCGGTACAGAGACACAGTTCCTAGCAACTGCCAGCACACCATGAGCTAAGCCACATGGTGGGTTCTTGCAGTCTGTCACACAGGCTGTGGTATAGAGAGGCATCTCAACCATGTGCTGTGTGGTTTAGGGTTTTTGCTCATGCAGACAGAAAAGGTTACAGATATGCTATAAAGACAAAGTCAGTCAGAAAAAAAAACCTCTAAATGGGTTATGGTGTGTTTAAAAATATACATAGACTTGGAAGAGAAAAGAAAAAGGGTAGAGAAGGTCCTTAAAAAAGGAATAGAGTAATAAAAAATATAAGCCATGTAAAGATGGAAAATATACAGAGAGTCTGAATCCTGTATGTTATTGTATTGTCTTTGAATTTTTTGGCTGCTAAGAGACACTGGATTATGAAAACTGCTAGATTAAACCTATATATTTAAAAAATATCTTGACTTCAAAAGTTAAGTCAAAAGATATGCTGCTTTGAGGGAGAGGTTATGCTTTTATTTCCACAGGAAATAAGAAGCTGTGGACTCATTCTGGGTTAAAGAAAACCAGGTTTGATTGAGGAGGACCCCCTGAAAACATAAAGAAATAAACCTAAAAGAACTATAAGATATGTGATGTATATTTTACCTGCTCAAACACATAACAAAAAAAATCTTCTTTGACTGGCTTATGTACAATGCAGTCTACACTTGTATTAATGCATGTATGTATGTTACCTTTAAAAGTTTGTGTATTTTCAAAGCAAGGGGACCAGACCAATGAAAATGGATGGTTCAAGTGATCTAACATCCAAAACAGCTTCAAGGCTGCTGGCTGAGATGGTCCAGGCTCATAGACTACTCCAGCTGAGACTTCATTATAATCCCAAATTTCTCAAGGTTCCCCCAAAGATAACAGTCCCCACATATAACAGGAAGTAGTCTAGAGAGTAATGTCCACACTCCCAAAAGATTGGTTATGGATGTTTGTTATCATTTAAGGAAGGTTGTTTACAAATTATTATTGGTCATAGTCAGGAAAAAAGCTGAATAAAGGAGATTAGATTCAAGGATCTCTTTCTGAAAAGAAAAAGTGGGGGGTATAGAAATGACTGGATGAAGGGGTAGATTATTGAATCCACTGTTAAACTAAAAAAGCAATTAACAGGTCTTAAATACTTTACATTGGCAGGGTGGTGGTGTCACACACCTTTAATCCCAGCACTCAGGAGGCAGAGTCAGGCATATCTCTGTGAGTTTGATGCCAGCCTGGTCTACAAAGCGAGATCCAGGACAGGCACCAAAACTACACAGAGAAAGGAAAGCCTGTCTTGAAAAACAAACAAACAAAAATTTTACATTGGTATGGATTTTGGTTTATTGATACAAATTTAAAGTTAATTTTGTTATACTGTATGTATGTTTCTACTCTTATTTAGGGTATTGTGTTTATATAACTCATTTAAAAATGTAATATATAAGTAAATACAGATTAATAGTCATCTATAATAGTCAAACTTATAGTCATGTTACTTATGTTTTCAAGGTCATACACAGATATATTTAGATAGATAGATAGATAGATAGATAGATGATAGATTGTCTTCAAACTCTTCAAAGACCTACAAAATATGGCATTTAATATGTTTAATAACCCAAGGCTTTTAATAACAGTGAGACATGTCTGCTCCTGGCAGCACCAATTTACTTCAGAGAAGATGATGGGCATCATAAAAACTCTGTATGGAATTTGCTTTCTCTACAGCAAAATCTAGCCATGTGAGCAAAGAAACTGCCTTTGCCTCAATTGCTGACAGTTACTGTCCAAACTAGATCAGCAGGATGCAAGAAAGGCAACTGCTAAACTTTGCCAAGACAAGGTAGGACAGTCCTTCAAAATTCCTTGCTTCACAGGAAAGAGTGTCAGATATACTAGGCCTGTAGGCCAGAGTTGGATGCCTCAATGTTGCAGAGAAACTTTAGGTGACTGTCCAGGCAGCCTGATGTCCCTGTTATTAGGTAACATTTTATCCTTCTGGGGTCTTTGATGGAGTTGAAGACTAGATAGTTATAGTTTTCCTTAGTTATCATAGAAGGTAAATTAGGTAACTTTATTAGGTAACACTTAATTAGGTAAAATTTTAGACTCACAAAGATAAGATAAAGAATAGAATATTTTCTCTAATTTTGTCAATTACAAATGGACTGGATATTGTAACTGTAACTCTTATATAATATCTGTTTTTGTTGTATACAATCTTACTATGTTAAAATTAAAACCTTCCTTTTTAATTTGACCAAAGGGGAAAATGCTGTGGAATAATCCTTTTGTACACTGTGAAGATTTGTTGCTGTGATTAGTTTAATAAAGAAGCTGACTGGTCAATAGCTGAACAGGGTAAAATTAGACAGGAAAGCCAAATTGAGAATGCTGGGAAGGAGAAGCGCAGAGTCAGGAGTTGCCAGCCAGACACAGAGGGAGCAGGAAATGAATGTGCCATGCTAATAAAGGTACTGCCACATGGCAGAGCATAAATAAGGAATATGGGTTAACATAAAATGAAGAGCTAGTTAGTAATAAGCCTGAACTATTGGCTGAGCATTTGTAATTAATATTAAGCCTCTGAGTGATTATTTGAGAGTGGCTGTGGGACAGGGAAGCTCCACCTACAGGTCATATCTTGCAATGTTGCTTAGGCTGGCCTTAGATTTCTGGGTTCTAACTGAAGATCCTCCTGATTCAGCCTTCCAAGTAGCTGGGACTGTAGGCACATGCCAATCATCTGGATTTTTACTATATATATTCCTTGGGATATGAAGCCTGTCCATGCTGATTTCCATAATGTCTGGGTTAGTTCACATACCGACCCCCTTAACCATTTATTCTCATTTATTTTGTTAATGACTGCCTTTGGGAAGATGGGGGTAGGAAGGAATTTAAATGCACTTTAAATTTGCATTTCTTTGATTGCTAGTGAGGCTGAACATTTTTCCAGTGTTTCTTCTTCATTTGTATTTTGTCTCTTGAGAACTGCCTGTTTATTTCATCAGCCCATTCACTGAGTTCTTTTTCTAGCTATTATTTTTGTCAGATGCATGGCTGACAAAGATTTTTCTACTGCTCTGTGATTGTCTCTCCACTTGATTGATACCTGGCTCCTCTGCTGTGCCGAAGCTTTCTAATTTCATGAGGTCCCATCTGT
This sequence comes from Peromyscus aztecus, assembly GCA_902168405.1. NCBI lineage: Eukaryota > Metazoa > Chordata > Mammalia > Rodentia > Cricetidae > Peromyscus > Peromyscus aztecus. The sequence goes on along the minus strand of CABHPQ010156657.1, from coordinate 11,123 downwards.
CAATTGTTGATGCTATTTCCTGAGCCACTGGACCTTACTCCCAAAGCCTTCGCCAGGGTCTCTATCTTGAAGTGTTTTTCATTATTCCCCCTGGCAGTTTCAATGTCTCAGCTTAACATTAAGGTCTTTGATCCATCTTGAGTTGGTTTTTGTACAGAGGCAGAGAAACGGATCTAGTTTCATTCTTGTATGTGTGGATACTCAATCTTCCCAGCACCATTTCTTGAAAAGGCTGTCTTTTCTCTAATGTATACTTTTGACATCTTTGTGAAAAATCATTTGGCTGTAGCTCATATCTGAGTCCTCTGTTCTACTTGGTTGATCTATGTATCTATTTTTGTGTCAGTACATGCTGATTCATTACTATGGCTTTGTAGTATAATTTGAAGTCAGGTATGATGGTACTTGCACCATATTCATTGGGTGCATGTGTATGTGTGTGTGTGTGTGTGTGTGTGTGTGTGTGTGTGTGTGTGTATGAGTACATGGGCACATGTGCACATGTGTGTGTTTGTATGTGTATGTAGGCCAGGCTTTGGCAGCAGGTATCTTCCTCAGTTGCTCTCTACCTTATTTTCTCAGACAAAGTCTCTAACCATGGAGTTCACAGGTCAGGTCAGCAGACTGGCCAGTGAGCTCCAGAGGTGTCGCTTCACAGCAATAGAAACCCTAACTAAGACAATGGGTTGCACACATTAGTATTTGAGTTTAGAGCAGATGGACAAATGAATCCCAACAAAAATTAGTTAATACAAGAAGGAAAAAGTTATAAAGTATTTCCTTAGTACAGTAAGAGCAAATTACTCTGGTAAATAGCAGGTTGCTATCAAAAGATGGGGCGGGGGTGCAGAGAGAGTACATTAAGATGAAGATCTATTCCCCTCACCTCTGAATACATATTTCTTGAAATAACTATGCAAATTAAGAAGATCAAATCTATGTCGAATTTTTTAAAAAAGGCATTAGGAACCCAGATCCTCAAGGACAAAAAGAAGGAACTGGGTTGGCAAAGAAACGAACAAGAAACACTGGAAAAATGTTCAGCCTCACTAGCAATCAAAGAAATGCAAATCCAAAGTGCATTTAAATTCCTTCCTACCCCCATCTCCCCAAAGGCAGTCATTAACAAAACAAATGAGAATAAATGGTTGAGGGGGGGGCGGTATGTGAACTAGCCCAGACATTATGGAAATCAGCATGGACAGGTTTCATATCCCAGGGAATATATATAGTAAAAAATCCAGGTGCTTGGCATGTGCCTGCAGTCCCAGCTACTTGGAAGGCTGAATCAGGGGAATCTTTGGTTTGAACCCACTATCAAAGTCAGTCTGTCAAGGGCTCATATTTCCTAAACTTCCTCTGTCCTCTAGGCACTGATCAACCAGTCACCTCAGATGTGAAACTGAGCTCCCATCAATGGGATGAGATGAAGCCACCACCTACATCAGGGATAAAAAAGGTCATTTAGGTGAGTGTGCTGCTCAATGGCCAGCCTTAAGTTGTGGCACACCCTTTTTGCAAAAAGAAATTGTCTTGCTGAATTACTTCTACTTTGTGTGTTCTTTTGTGTGACACTGATATTCTTTTCCAACAGATGGGCTGTTTACATTAAGCACTGTAGCAATGAGCCTCAGTGGACTGATTTTTCAGTTACATACAATTAGCAGAAATCACAGTATGGGAATGAGTACATTTTAACATCTATTAAGAGCTTGTGTTAGTAAAGTGTTGCAGTCTCCGCCTGACTGACATTTGGGGCTGGATAATTCCTGTTGTAAGAACTGCCTGATAATTGGAAAAGTATTTAGCAATACTTTTGCCTCTACCTCCTAGGTGCTTGGTCCATTTCTATGTCTCCCCAACCCCAGTTGTGAAAAGCAGAGACACCCTCACACATTGCTAAATGTCTTCTGCAGGAGGATGGGACACAACTGCTCCTAGTTAAGAATAAGGGCAATAAGGGAATTAAATCACTCACTCAGTGTCGCTTCTCCAGTATCAGAGGTAAAAACTGATAACACATGATGATGTGTTCCTTATATCCAACTTAAGACTTTAGAACAAACTGCAAATTGTCCCAATCTCATGTTATGAACTGCCTTGATCCATGATGTTATCTGAACTGAGCATGATTAAAAGTAGACTATGAACTCAGGAAGATAAAGCTCCTGATAGAAAGATAAAGATATTACAAATGAAAATAAAATAATTTGCAAATAGCTACTAAATATTTACTCTTTTGTTTATTTTTAGTGTGTGTGTGTGTGTGTGTGTGTGTGTGTGTGTGTGTGTGTGTGTGTAAATTTATGCCACATGTGTACATATGCCTGAGGAAGCCAGAAGAAGGCATTGGATCTACAGGAATGGAAATTACAGATGATTGTGAGCTATCTGATGAGGGTACTGGGAACTGAACTTCAGTCATCTGGAAGAGCAGTAAGTGCTCCTAGCCTCTGAGCCATATCCCTAGAATCTGTAAACATCTATTAGTCAAAGAATTAATTAAAATAAGAGTTTAGAAAATGCCTAGAAACAAAACTAAAAAACGTTTGGAAAATCTTACTCATGACAGTACTTAGGAAAAATTCACTATGTTCAGCATCTATATCACTAAGCAAGAAAAAGAAAAACAAACTAAAAATATTGGTCAAAAGGACATTTAACCTAGGAAGTGAGGATACTATTGATAAGCAAAAGAAAACAGAAGAAAGAGACTATAATAAGAAAAATAAATATTAATGAAGGCAAACACAGAACAGGTTATATTTTTTTCTTTTCTTTTGCAAATTTATTCTAAGTGAAATCCAGAAAGAAAACAAAAGGGAACAAGGAATTTGATTAACCACAAATTAATTGATAACAAACAGTAAGAATAAGAATAGAAAGAAAAAACGGCTGTAGTATAGGAAAACTGACAGTTAGCCCAAGGAGCTAGCCAAGCACACAAAATATATGTGCTGGGTAAATGAGCAGATACATTTTTCCTACACCGTATAGCAATAATGTATTGTGAGAAAAATATGAATTTGCAAAATTGGTCTTTGATGGAAAAGAAAATATACAGACTCTCTACACACAGAGATAAAATTCTGAGGCATTTTTACATTTATTATTATTAATTATTATTTTTTAATATGTGTGTTTGTATTTGCACATTTGTATCGATGTATGTGGGCATTGCAGAGGTCAGAGGTCATTGTCAATGCCATTCCTGTCCTCAATTCTCCACCTTGTTTTTGAGGCAGGGTCTCTCGCTGAATCTGTAACTTGATAATTCAGCTAGACTAGTGGTTGGCCAGCAGCCCCAAGGATCCTCTTGGTTTTGCTTCCCCATCAGCAGGATTTGTACTGCAAGTTCATAGTGCTGTGGTAATGGAAATTGAATTCAAGTCCACATGCTCATGTGGCAAGTGTGCTACTAACTGAGCCATTTCCTCAGCCTTAGAAATGCTCAAATCTTGATCTGAGTGCCATGCGTGGTGTGATGTTTTGAAGGAAAATGGTCCCCAAAGGGAATGGCACTATAAGGAGGTGTGGCCTTGTTAGAGTAGGTGTGGTCTTGTTAAGGATTGAAGGTCTTATAAGGATGGAAGAAAGGGGCCATGGAATTTGCCTCCTCAACTAACGAAAGCCACTCAGCCAAGCATGTGTCAGGGGTGTCCCTGAATGGAGGCCTACAGAGGCCATTGCCTGAAGCTGTGAAGTTGAAGTCTGAATTACCTTGGAGACCTCAAGATGTTGCAGATGCCTTAGCCATGGGATACCTGCCAAGGAGAGCTGCTAACAGGGAGTGGAACCAGCTCAAGAGAAAGAAGTGTGTTGCAGTCAACAAAGCTGAAAGGAGTTGGAGATCTGAAGAGCGTTTTGACATCAGACATGGAGATGCAGAGTTTGGAGTTTGCCCACCTGGTTTTCAGTCTTGTCTTGGTCCAGTATTTCCTCACTATTCTCCCTTCCTTATGTTTTGGAATGGTAATGTATATCCTGTGCTGTGGTGGTATATTGTGTACCCTAATAAAGCTTGCCTGAGGATCAGAGGACAGAGCCAGCCACTAGATTAGACATAGGGGCCAGACAATGGTGGCACACACCCTTAATCCTGTCATTCAGACGGCAGAGATCTGTCTGGATCTCTGTGAGTTCAAGGCCACACTGGAAACAGAGCCAGGCAGTGGTGACACACACCTTTAATCCCAGTACTTGGAAGAACACATGCCTTTAATCCCAGCAAGAGATGGCTAAGGGGAGAAAGGTATACAAGGTGTGAGGAGACAAGAACCAAGGTAGTTCAGCTGAGACCCTTTCAGGTAAGGACTCAGAGGCTTTCAGTCTGAGGATTCGCGGAAACAGGACTGGCTGAGGATTTGGTGAGGTGAGGTTACCTGTGTCTTGCTCTGTTTCTCTGATCTTTCAGCTTTCACCCCAATATCTGGCTCTGGATTTTTTATTAAAAGACCATCTAAGATTCTAACAACATCTGGTATCCAACTTGTGGGGCACGAGTTCATGAAAAAGCCACTTGCCTGTGGCCCCGAGCTGCACATGGTTAGAGTCTCCACCCCACATGGGCTGGAGTCCCTATACCACTGGCTAAGTTTTTGTTGCAGCCTCTCTGCAGCAAACTCCCCAGGCTCAAGCTCCAAACACCCCAGAATTAGCTGCTTTCACATGTTCCCCAGTGCAGAAAGCTGGCTTTGTGGCTTCTTTCCTCTCCCGGTGGGTTCTGGCTTCCCTTGGGCCCCCTCCTTGGGCTGGTGCCACACCGTCATCTGAAGAGTCCTTATCAGCAGATTTGGTGAGTCAATTAAGATTTCTTAAAGGGAGGAATTAGTTAAAAGAATGTTTTTTCTCCACATAAAAAAATGGCAAATATTTTTACAATGGAGAGTGTTTGATCTCTGTTTGATAATACTATTGATGTTCTGAAAATGGAACAATTAAATGAAAGGATAATTAATGTTGATGGGATAGATGTAATGTCAATAATAAATATTATTTGTTTGATCATTTCTGTTTTATCATTTAAAAAGTTGGTTAATGTGAGTGCCAAGATAAAAGTTTTAGAAAAACTTGTTAAAACAGATCATAGAGAAATTCAGACCTAGAGAGAGAAATTTAAGGTGAACCTATCTTAGCATTGCATTATATGGTTATAAAGAAAAAGCCAATCTTAATATATCCAGTAACCTTACAGGAACTGCCAAATGCTGAAGGCTGTGTAAGAGCTGACTGGACTCCTGTGCAAATGTTAGATTTGAGGAGATTCAGAGAAGCTATAGTGTCATATGGTATGCATTCCCCATTTAAGAAGCAGATGTTAAACTTGTGGTTAACTTGTAGTAGAATTATCCTTCAAGACTGGAGAGATTTGGTTATAGTTGTTCTAGAAGCTAGTCCAAATTACAGTGGAGGACCTGGTGGAAAGACGAGGCTAAGATCATTGAACAACGAAGTAGGGCTAGAGGTATGAAAATTTCCCAGGATCAACTTCTTGGAGAGGGAGATTATGCTTATGTAGAAAGGCAATCTCTAATGATGAACACATCCTAGCTTTATTCCAAATGGCAGCCTTGAATGCTTGGGACAGAATTGAAGAAGTAGGAAAGAAAAGTCATTTACAAAAGTTATACAGGGTCCTAATAAGCCTTCACTGATTTCTTACAAAGACTGTCTTTAGCAGTAAGTAGAATGACACCAAATTCAGAAGCTGGAGAGATAATAATTGAATCTCTGGCTTTTGAAAATGCTAATGCACAATGCAAAAGGATAATTAGGCCATTAAAGGCAAGATCAGCACCTTTGGAGGAATGAATCTGAGATACAATGAATATTGAATCTCATGACCATGATTATACTTGGATAGGAGAGTTGATTTCCAGAGGTTTGAAGAAAAACAGTAATGTCAGATGTTTCAAATGTGGTGAATAAGGTCACCTAAAAAGGGACTGTAAACAGGGTGTTCCTAGAAACAATGTTTTTTCCCAAGGATAATCCCAACAGAACCCCCCCTCCCTTCTGGTTTATGCAGAAGGTGTCATAAAGGCAAACATTGGACTAATGAATGTAGATCAACAAGGGATAGACAAGGCAATCCTTTGCCTTTGCTGTGGGGAAACACCCTAAGGGACCTCTCTCAGGCCCCCATGTCAAGTTCTGTTTAGTCATTTCCTGTCATTGTGGAAGAAACTTCTTTTCAGAGCAATTAAAGAACCTACTGCCTATTGTTAAAAAAAAATACTGCTCTGGATGATAGAACAACTTCAGACAATAAAACAAAAATTTAAGTAGAAACCATAAATCAAAATTGATAAAGATTAGAAAAGGGAAACCTCCCCAAAGTTGGGGTTGGGGATCGGTTTTGTTTTTGTCTTTCAGGAAAATGAAGGCTACGGAACCTGAAGAACACTGGACAAATGGGACATCTGAAGAAAAAGGACAAATCATCCAGAAAACTTGTCCCACAAAAAAAGATTTTCTGCAGTGAATTATGACCTAGTCGCCTAACAGTGACTTTGAAGTCTCCAAAAAAAAAAAAAAAAAATGATGGGGCCCCACAATGACAATTCCATCAGGATAATACCACTAAGCTGACAAACATTACCCAAAGATTAGCTTTGGACTACAAACTGCTCAGGACGATTTTGAGATGGCTAACTGAGATGATCCAGCCTCACAGATTGCTTGAGCAAGGACTTGAGACAAGCCTTGCACTTTCCCATTGTGCAAAAACTGGGCAAATGATACAGCTAACTTTCCCAGGACTTGACAATTAACCCCAAAATTTTCTTTTCAGGATTCCCTAAAGATGCTTTCACCCCCCCAGACATCAGGAAGAAATTTTAAGAACACAACATCCACATTCCCAGAGGTGGGGTGGGTGGTTTTTGGTCATTCAATGGGTTATGGATAATTGTCATTGTTTAGGATGGTCGGTTACAAGCTGTTATTGTTAATGGTCAGGAAAAAAGCTAAACAAAGGAGATTAGATTTAGGGATCTTGTTTGAAAAAAAAGAAAAAGGAAAAAAAGAGGATATAGATAAGATAAAAGGTAGATTATTGAATCTATTCTGAAAAGAAAAAAGAGAGAATATGGGTATGATAAGATAAAAAGGTAGATTATTAAATCCACTTTTAGAAAGCAACTACTTGTTTTAAATATTTTACATTGGATTGGATTTTTGTATATTGTATACAAATTTGAGATTATTTTTGTTAGAACATACTGTGCATACATTTCTCATCTTGTTCAAGGTATCGTACCTATGCAACTCATTTAACAACATAATAAAACTTCTAGTCCTTGAAAGTTATTATGACAAATTAATTAGGATATAAAGAAATGCAAGTTAGTAGTTAGTCATTACAATCAAACATATAGTCATATTAGGTATGTTTTCAAGGTCAAACAGAGATATAATTTGTATAGATAAGTCATCTTCAAATACTTTGGAGATCTACAGAATATGGCATTTAAGATGTTTTAATAACATAGATTCTTTTTTTTTTTTTTATGACAATGAGACATGTCTGATCCTGGCGGCACCAATCTACTTCACAGAAGATGATGGGCATTGAAGAAACTCCTTATGGAATTTACTTTCATTGTGGAAAGTTAGCCACCGGGCAAGAAAATGCCCTTGCCTCGACTGCTGACAGTATGCTGTCCAAAATGGACGAGTAGGACACAAAAGAAAGGACTGCTGCACCTTGCCAAAACCAGGTAGGACAGCCCTTCAGAAAATCCTGCTTCACAGCTCCACAGATGAGTCTGTCAGATATGCTAGGCCTGTAGGCCAAAGATGGATACCCCAATGTTGCAGAGAGATTTTGGGTGACTGTCCAGGCAGCCAATTGTCTCTATCATTTCTCATATTTTTTGGAAGTTGCTTGTTTGTACTTCCTGCTTAACTCAGTAATATTTCCTTCTTAAGTCTCTGAGGGAGTTGAAGATTAGATAGATTTAGTTATAGTTTTCCTTATTAACAAATTCAGGAAAGAAACTCACTAAAGAGGTGTAAAGTGTATAAGTTTGAAAGACATCAAAAGATAGTTTTCGGTTGGTAATACAAGTTAGGATAGAAAGTGAATTAGGTACACTACTTTGGACTCACAAAAATAGGATAGATGATGGAGTATTTTCTCTGAATTTGTCAAATGTTTATGAACTGGATATTGTCAATATAACTCTTGAATGTATATATTGTATATACTTATTGTATATAGTTTTTCTTATATTAGTTATAACCTTCTTTTATTATTTTAGACAAAAAAGGGGAAATTTGGTGATATATTGTGTACCCTAATAAAGCTTGCCTGAGGATCAGAGGACAGAGCCAGCCACTAGATTAGACATAGAGGCCAGACAGTGGTGACACACACCCTTAATCCTGTCATTCAGAAAGCAGATCTGTCTGGATTTTTGTGAGTTCAAGGCCACACTGGAAACAGAGGCAGGCAGTGGTGGCACACATCTTTAATTCCAGTACTGAGAAGTATACACACCTTTAATCCCAGCAAGTGATGGCAGGGCAGAGAAGGTATGTAAGGTGTGAGGAAACAGGAACTAATGCAGTTCAGCTGAGACCCCTTTGGGTAAGGACTCAGGGGCTTTCAGTCTGAGGAAACAGGTTTGGCTGAGGAATTTATGAGGTGAGGTTGGCTGTGATTTGCTCTGCTTCTCTGATCTTTCAGCTTTCACTCTGATATCTGGTACCAGCTTTTTATTAAAAGACCATCTAAGATTCAAATAACAGTGTGCCATTATATGTTGGAAGTATGCAATCTGCTTTTTTTTTAGAATATTATTTTTTTATTTTATTAAGATTTATTTATTTATTATGTATACAGTATTCTGCCTGCATGTGTCCCTGCAGGCTAGAAGAGGGCACCAGATCTCATTACAGGTGGTTGTGAACCATCATGTAGTTGCTGGGAATTGAACTCAGGACCTCTAGAAGAGCAGTCAGTGCTCTTAACCATTGAGCCATCTCTCCAGCCCCGTGATCTGCTTTTTGATTTTGATTTTACAGGGGATTACAGTTAAGAGATCACATGAATCTCAGAAGAAACTTTGAACTTTAGACTTTTAAATAAATTTGAGACTGTTATATTAGACTATGGGGATTTTTGAAGTTGGACTGAATGCATTTTTGCATTTTTGAGATGGCTACAAGTCTTTGGGAGCCAAGGAATGGAATGTGGTGGTTTGAAAGAAAATGTCCCCCAAGGGAGTAGCACTATTAGAAGGTGTGGCCTTGTGGGAGGAAGTGTGTCACTGTGGAGGTGGGCTTTGAGGTCTCCTATATGCATGCTACGATGTCTTGTTATAATGACATGGACTAAACCTTTGAATATGTAAGCCACCCAATTAAATGTTTTCCTTTATAAGAGTTGCCATAAGTGTCTTTTCATAGCAGTAGAAACCCTAGCTAAGACATATGGGTATGTAGAAATGTGAACAATATGCCTGAGCTGCATGCTGCAAATTCATGGACTCCGTGTACTTTGCTCTGTGTGTGGATATATCCTAGTACACTGCACCCTAATATGGAGAACTTGTATATGGTTTAACACAGAGGCAGAACTGTTGAGTGTTCTAGCATTACTCAGTTTTACTAAGTCCTTCTTTCCCATGAGTTTGTTGGATTGTTGCCTGTGAGGGTGTTTCATGCAGACTTATAGACATTTTCAGGGCCTCTGCTTGTATAGCAGGTAAGTACCTAAGGTGACCCTGAAAGTACTGCTATATCCCTGCCCCAGCTGAACAAGAGAACAAGAGGATGGCTTCACTTTGAGATGTTAAGAAAAGTCATCCAGTATTTGAAAAAGAGTGAAAGGAAAGAGTGAAAGGTGCAATGGGAGCAGCATGCAGCAGGCTTCCTCACAAGCTACCTGGTTCCCCAGGGAAACTCTTGTGTCTTTGTTAGCTATATGTGCATGTTCATGCATGCATTCGTGTGTGTGTGTGTGTGTGTGTGTGTGTGTGTGTGTGTGTGTGTGTGTGTGTGTGTTGAATGTGTGTGTGTGTGGGGAGTTTGTTTGACTCTATTTTTTTAAGGTGGAGTCTCATTTTGCAGCCCAAGCTAGCCTCAAACTCACTGCAATCCTCCTGCCTCAAGCTCCCAAATGCTGGGATTACAGGTCTGGGCAATCATATCTCGCTAATATGTTAACTACTTGTGGTAAGGGTTGTATATATTGTTTAATTGCCCCAAGCAATCATGTATGACAATTTTTTCTGCAGTACTGTCAACCAGGGAAATCCACCTGAGCTTCGAGGTCCAGAGTTCTTGGTCTGATCAGCCATTTAGGCATCAAGACTTGGTATGGCTAAGCCTGATCAGTCTCTAGACTCTGTGGGGCAAAGTAAGACCATGTAGTTGAAAGTTCCCACATTATCATTTACTACCATAAACCATCCAGTGCCACCAATGATTCAGATATAACAACATACTTCTCAAGAATTGAGTGGTTAAAGGACAGACTTGGGATGTGTGGATTGTGAACATCCCAGACCTCCAGAGTCAGTCACCCAAGAGAATGCTCTGCAGCTTCGTGAGGGCAGCGGCCTCTAGCTGAAGAGCTAGTGGTGATGAGCATGACAGTCATTCAGCAACAGTGCTGAAGGATCTTCATGTAGGGGTAAATGATTAAATATGGTAGGAAAAGTCAGCTCGAGTTTCACAGTTTTATAGGCCTTGAGAACATGGACCCACCTCCGCCACTTCTCCTTTCTTCCCACTCCTTCCTTTTTCCCTTAGGCATTGAACCTAGGGTTTCTTACATGCCAGTCAAGCACTCAGTGATATCCCAGACCTCCTTTTACTTTCAATTTTAAGACAAAATCTCACTAAGTTGCAGGCTGGCTTTGAACTTGTGTTCTTCCTGCCTCAGGCTACCCAATAGCTGAGACTATATGCCTGTGGGTGCCATTAGGCCTGGCTTCATGGTAGTTCTCTCATCACCTTGACTGATTCTGTCATTGATGATCTATTGAAATCATTGATATGTTTTCACTTTGTATTCATATGAAAATGATACTTCTAAATTTTTTAAAATTTTGCTTTGATTGTTTTCTATCATTATTGTATGCAGCTGGTGAACCTGTATGTTCAGGGCTGTA